>PYUH01000185.1:5526633-5572448 GCA_016808085.1 Suaeda aralocaspica | reverse complement strand
TAATTTAATTTAATTCTTAAGCATGTTTTATAAATTATGTTTATGATCATGTTTTAGTAATGTTTTATGATTTATAATCATGTTTTTATGATTTGTAATTATAGATTTAAAAAGTTGATCATGAAATTTTAATTAGGGTTTGAGAAAGTATGAAGTTTTATTGTTTTAAATTATTTTTATGATCTAGATTGAAGTGGTATGATCATAGTTTAATTATATATGATTGTATGATTAAATTATGATGTTTAGATTGGTTTTTAACAAATTTAAAGTATTAAAACAAATCTGAAAATTTGTTAAATACATGTTAAAACAAGTTTTAAGTGTTCATATTATGCTAGTATGATCATATATGAAATCTATGATCACTACATATATTTTTAGTATGATTTATGAAGTTTAAAGATGATTTTAAGTATGATTTATAAGCTGTCCAGATTTTATAAAATTCATAATTAATGTTTTAAAGTATGTAATTAGCATGAATTAATCATATAAGTTAAGTATTACATTATATGATCAATCCATGTTGTTTTTAGGGCTTTTCATGAAGTTTAGAGAGGTCTAAAAGGATTTTTAATTAAATAAATAATGCTGTAATTTTTATTAAGGCATGTTTATAAGAAGTAAAATTAAGTGTTATTACTTACAAGTTTCCAAATTAAATTCTAATGCATAGAATCGAACCATAAACCTATAAGGATATTAATATGGTGTTTTTATGCAAAAATAAGTGTTTTAAAGAGGTTTTAAGAGGCTTGAAATAATTAAAGTAAAGCTGCCATTTTTGGAAAGTAATGAAAAATAGAAGTTTTCGAAAAGAAAAATAAAGAGACAAGTTATGGAATTGAATAGAGACATAGTAAGGAAGGTTATGGATGTTTATCCACTAGTAAAAAGTAGTTTAGAGTTGCTGTAAAGTTTAGTCAAAGAGGTTTTTCTTATATAGTTTTCCTCTTATGTTTTATAGGAGGATTCGAATCAAGTGAGTTCTAGAAGTAGTGGCGAATCACCGCTATTATACAAGGTACGTAAGTACTAAAGATTCATGAGTAGAATATCATGCTAGGATCATGCTAGTAGTAGATTGAATATATAAGTTTCATGTTAGAAACTATATGATATGAAGTATGTTATGTGACTCTTGTTGACTTTTGTTGACTTATATGAGCATGTTCAAGTATGCATGATTACATGATAATCCATGAGTATTTATTTATGCATTCTATTATATATATATTATTAATAATAACATCAAGGATGTTTGGAATGCATGTTTAATAAAAGAAGTTGACTAGTAGTCAAAAATGAGCATGAAAGATTATGTTATTAAATATTTTGAGCAAAGAAGAGTTAGTGAATTTTATTCACATGATTAGTAGTAATTGAGCAATTTATTATTATTATCCACTCACAGTTTATGTGTGGACTAGTAAAGGAAGTTATCCACTCACAGTTTATGTGTGGACTGTTAAGGAAGTAATTAACCACTCACAGTTAATGTGTGGTCTAGAGAGGATTAATAAAAGGAATAAAATATGTTCACTTATTAATGAAGATAATTAATATGGTGTTCATGTCATGTTATGTTATGAAATGTTGTGTGATGTTATGCATGTTATGATGTTTGTTATGTGAGAGTCATCACAAGTTATAAAATGGTTAATCACGTAAAGTGAAAGAGGATTCGCACCAAAACTCTTGGAACGTATATACCTTGAGTATGAACAGTGGGGGGAGTTGTCTAACAGAGGATTCAACTCCTAGTTAGGGGTACAAGACGTTGTACTTCTATTTTTAGATTTTTATCTTATATGCGCTGGAATTCCGCCACTAGGTGGCATAGTAATACCTTCTTGGAGTTGCTCCCAAGTTGGTGCCCTTTGGGCAATTATTTATTTTATAGGAAGGAGCCCGTTCGATGCGAAATCCAATTATATAATAATTAATTCTGAAGTAAGAGTCTTAGAGTCTTATGATGTTGCAATTGTGGTAAAGGTATGGTTGATGTTTTACTTTGATGCTCTTGCCTAGGATTACTCATGCTAGTGTGTTGCATTGTCTTTAATGCTTATGTACTCAGCTTTGCTGATTACGTGCTTTGTGTGCATGGCTAATCTTTGTTTGGCCCTACGACGACCCATTTATTATGGCGAGTAGAAGTCTTGAATAAAGAGTAAGCAACAGGTTTCAGGTGGGCATCTAGTCGATCATGCTGGGATTGAGTGAAGAGTGTTCATGTTGTTTTAGTTTTTGCTTAAAAATTAAGTGACTATTATGCTATTTATTATATCATGATGGATTAACGTTGTTTTAAAGATATTAAATATTATTTGGTTTGAAGGGCCGTTATGTCGGTTCCAAGTTGTTATAAAGTATCATGGGATTTGGTTTTGAAGTTTATTTTAATTAAGTTGTTTTGGTTTGTTTTTTTAAAAGTTAAGTCTTCCGCTGTAGTACTTTGGTAAATGCCTTAGCCGTTTTCACGGTGGCGGTAATGCTTTGGTTTTCTAAAGTAGTTGGGGCTCGATTATTTTATAAATGTTTTCCGGAAATGTTAGTAGTTTTAGGAAGGAGAAAACCAGGGTGTTACATTCACAGTTCGTCTTCGTACTGAAAATCGAAATCAAAACTGCTTTTACCCTTATGTTGCATACGAGATTTTTATTCCTGTTGCTGTTGGGCTCATCTTAGAACACCTTCGTTATCTTTTGACAGTGCCACCACAGACAAACTCTGTCTTGTTTTCGTCCGTTTTTTACCACATGTTATGGGTCACCATAGGATCCCCATGATCGGTTTCAACCTTTAAAAACTTGTTATCATCCCTCTTTCCAAGATATTTCGGAAGAAGGGAACAATTTTTTTCTCTCTTAGGACATTCTTATGGCCCTTTCAAACCCAATTAGCTGCATGGGGTTCTTATTATGACATACGGGCACCTTATAAAATTTTAAGTGATTTTTTTTCCCGGGACATTGTAACCTCGGAAAAATGTGAATTATATAGCCTTTGTTTTTGGTTTCCGGAAGGTTGTCCCAGGCTCCGTCTTATTTTATCCCTATTTTACCACGTGTTATGCGTCAACACGGGGCTCCCCATGTTCAGTTTTGACCTCTAAAAACTTGTTATCATCCTTGTTTCCCAACTATTTTGGAAGAAGGGAACAATAGCCTTTTCATTCTCCCAGGACGTTCTAATGGCTTTTTCAACCCCAGTTAGCTATAAAGAGTCCCTATTTTTACCATATGGGAACCAAAAAAATTTTGGCATTTTTTTTCAAGGGCCCCAAAACCTCAAAAAATTGTTAATTAGCCTATGTTTTTGGCCTCCGAAGGCTGTTCCAAGGTCCCTCATGCTATCACCTCGTTTTTTACCAAGTATTCTGAGTGGGTGATTGTAGGAATCCACACGAGCGATTTTGGCCTTTAAAACCTTTTCCCTTTTGGAGACATTTTGGAAGAAGGGTACATTATTATTTTTTGTTCTCTTGAGACTTTCTTGTAAGACTTTTCGCCCTGATTGACTCCAAATTTTACCATACAGATACGGAGTGAAACCTTTTAGAATTATTTTTTCGGGACCCCTAAACATCCGAAATGTTTTTTGGGGTTTGGAAAAAAATTGCCAAATATTTTACAAAAAGCCTCTATGGTCATAAGAGAGCCCCCAAGCAACTTTTCGAGGTTCAAAAGGTCATAAAGTGAGTTCTTGGAGAGCGAAAAGAATAATGTGTTATTTTTCAAAAATTGTCAAAAGTGTAAGGATAACAAGTCTTTAGAGGCTGAAACCGAGTGTAAGACGTTCTGAGGTCACCAACAACAAGTGGGAGATAACAAAACGGAGCTTAACCCTCTAGAAGCCAAAAATATAATCCACAGTTTTTGCAGGTTACATGCAATGCCCCTAGAAAAAAAAATGTCGAAAATTTTATGTGGTGTCCTAGGGTTAAAAGAGGGCTCTCAAATAGTTTATTGGGGTTCGAAAGTTCATAAGAAGGTCTTGGGATAACAAAAAAGACAATAGTGCCCCTTTTTAAGAATCCTCTTATAAAGAGAGAACATAATAAGTTTTTAGAGGCTAAAAAATATCGTGGGTCATGTTAAGGTTATCAGAAGCAACTGAGTGAAATTTGAGGAGAAAACGAGACAGAGCTCCACCCGAAAGGTCCTCCAAAAGCCGAAAATGAATTATAAGTGACACTTTTTGAGTATTATGAGTCGGGGATTCAAAAAGATATTGGGCGAAAATTTTATATGTTGACCGTCAAATCAAAAGAAGACCCATAAACAATTGAGTAGGCTAGAAAGATAATAACACGGTATTGGGAGAGTAAAAAAAAACCCCTTTTTCAATGTTTTTGGGGGAATCCCAAAAAAAAATGTAAGTTGGGCAGTGGAGAATCATAAATCAAGTACTCAATTGGAAGACGTTAGGAAATACTTGTATGCAAGTCACAAAGTTTCCGAAATGCTGCATTAACATTACATGAAGTTTCCTCCTATAGAAAACGTCTTTGATTTTATATTAAGATTTAAAAATGTTTCCAAAGAGTTTCTTAAGTGTTTCTAAGGTGAGTTTCCAAAATATCGACACTACAAGTTTTAGATGTTTCAATGCTTTATAGTGGCGAAGTAGTTCAAACAAAGCTTATCAAGGGTAGAGATGATTTGAGTTTGAAGAATGTTAGGGGTGACATTATATGGTTAATAATTTTAATGATCCTGTTCAGAATAATGTAGTGGCTGCTCATTTTGGTTAATGAAGAATTTGTAACTACTATACTTATGGCTGACAACCAAACTTATTCATCAACTCAATGGCATCTCACGATTGATGATAAAGAAGAGTTACAAGTAACTCCAACGTACAAAAATAATAAAATGCAATTGCTAGATAAAAATAATGATGAAATAGATGGAATTCTCCCTCATTTTTCTCTGTTGTACGTCCACTTATATCAGATATTACATAAATTTAAAAGTGAATCAAAACAAAGAAAAAAAAAAAAAAAGGAAGAAAAGTTTGCCAAATATTTTGGCCTTCAAAATATCTCCCCCCAAAATCCATATCCATCGACCCATCCTTTGATTCACTTGGGTCGATCATTTTTCTCATTGTTAGGAAATTTTTATTTTGCAATTTAGTCAAAATAAATTCAAAGATCAATTGGAAATTTTTTTATTTTTTTATTTTTAAATAAATCCCATAAATTTAGTCAAAATGCAATTGCTAGATAAAAATAATGACGAAATAGATGGAATTCTCCCTCATTTTTCTCTGTTGTACGTCCACTTATATCGGATATTACCTAAATTTAAAAGTGAATCAAAACAAAGAAAAAAAAAGGAAGAAAAGTTTGCCAAATATTTTGGCCTTCAAAATATCTCCCCCCAAAATCCATATCCATCGACCCATCCTTTGATTCACTTGGGTCGATCATTTTTCTCATTGTTAGGAAATTTTTATTTTGCAATTTAGTCAAAATAAATTCAAAGATCAATTGGAAATTTTTTTATTTTTTTATTTTTAAATAAATCCCATAAATTGATGGACATAGGTCGGTAATGGGGTGCATATCTTCGAAGCGGGCGGAGTCCGCCCCGTCTGCTGTCGAAGAAGATTTTGAGGGGGGTAATGGTAACAATCGTGTCAAAAGGGGGTCGACGACCAATCAACAACGTAGTAATAATGTGGGTTCCAACATAAATGTTGGTGGGACCCACAGTAATGTTTACACGGAGACCCAATCTATGCCCGTGAGAAGATTCACAGATGATGGGGTTGGTGGGGACAATAGTGATAATAATAATCATAATGATAATGAGAATGAGAGTGAGAAAAATGTTAAGAAATCGTTTTTGAGAGGCTCCAAAAGCAAAAGCTCAAATTCGAATTTCTCCTTAAGTTTGAAATTTGGATCGTCAAAGAATCAAATTGTAGCTGAGCAAACGACTGTTGGTTGGCCTTCTTGGCTTGCTGCCGTTGCTGGTGAGGCTATTCAGGGTTGGGTCCCTCTTCGTGCTGATGGTTATGAGAAATTAGAGAAGGTAACGTTATTCAATGTTTGTTACATTTGCAACATTGTAGGAAGCTTTGACCAAATTTGTTGATCATATTCATGAAATTGTAACATTATTCAATGTTTGTTACATTGTTAACTTGTTATGTCATGACATGTTTATCTTTCATTAAGAAAGAATTATAGTAGCACTGCATGCAAATGACGCCTTAACCAAAATTTTGATCATACATTCATGAAATTTTAGGGGCTTTCTCTATGCCTCTAAGATTAATTAAGTACATTACTAGTCATCAATTAATCATTAGAGGAATTTAGATAAAGGAATCTATGATATAATCTTTAATGAATGTTCTCATAGATTGATGTTGCTTTATAAGATCAAATAACGTGCATTAAACCAATGTGTAGATTGGACAAGGTACATATAGTAATGTGTTTAGAGCACGCGAACATGCAACAGGAAGATCCGTGGCATTAAAGAAAGTGAGGTTCGACAATTATCACCCTGAGAGTGTTCGATTTATGGCCAGAGAAATATCAATTTTGCGGAAGCTTGATCATCCGAACATAATTAAGCTACATGGCCTCATCACCTCTAAAGCTTCTTGTAGCATATACCTTGTCTTTGAATATATGGAACATGATCTTGCGGGTCTCCTCTCTTGTCCTGATATCTCCTTCTCTGAAGCCCAGGTTCGTTCCCTTTACCTTTCCTTTAGGCCAAAGACTTAGGATTATGTTTCGTATAGAAAATTTATGGTATAAATCACGAAACCTTAAAAAGTCTAAAAATTGATGCAGATAAAATGTTTTATGCAACAAATATTTTATGGGCTAGACTATTGCCATGGGAAAGGAGTAATGCATCGAGACATGAAGACATCAAATATATTGCTAAACAATGATGGGGTATTAAAGTTGGCTGATTTCGGGTTGGCAAACTTCATGAACACAAAGGGCAAGCAACCTCGCCCTCTTACTAGTCGCGTAGTCACATTATGGTATAGACCTCCTGAATTGTTACTTGGATCAACTAATTATGGAGCATACGTAGACATGTGGAGTGCTGGTTGTGTTTTTGCTGAATTGCTCATTGGCAAGCCTATTCTTAAGGGCAAAACCGAGGTAATCTCTAATTTTGCTAAATTTAAACTAGTTGTATATGTTTCCTAGACTCGAATAGTATTAAAATTGTTAGTATCAGACACAAATAATACAAGTTCAGATTTTAGCTAGGTTCGCCATTTATGAAACTTTTCATGCTTAATGAAATAATGCTTATGGTACGTATTGGTCGGTACATTATTTATGAAAAACTAATGTTCTTGTGTATTTTTATAGGTTGAGCAATTGCACAAAATCTTCAAACTTTCAGGGTCACCACCAGATGAGTATTGGAACAAATCAAAGTTACCTCATGCTTCAATGTTTAAACCACAAGCTCCATATGAAAGTTCCCTTAGAGAAAGGTTAAAAAGTTTTCCAGAGCATACCTTGAAATTGTTAGAAGATCTTTTGTCAATTGAACCCAAGAATCGTGGGACTGCTGCCTCCGCTTTAAACTCTGAGGTAAATAAGATTGTCTGTGTTGCTTGGTTATATGTTAAGACATATACGTAGTATATTGTTATATAGTAGTACGGAGTATATAGTATATCGCATATATACTAAAATTATATACTCCGTAGTATATGGTATATCGCACATATGCATTTTCAAGTAGAGGGAAAATTAGATTTCCAAGAGTGACTTGTGCGTGTGCGTGTGCGTGCGCGTGCGCGTTGTGCGCACTTTTTCTTTATTTTTGACTCTTGTAACTTTATTTTGCTAGTACTTCAATACAATGCCTTATGCATGTGATCCATCAAGCTTGCCAAAATGTTCACCTAATAAGGAGATTGATGCAAAATCTCGAGAGGAGTCACGAAGGTATATTACCTCCTTTAGTCCCACTGATTATATTTAGTACATTGTCATATATTCGTAAATAATATAAAATGTTGATGATATTGAGAATATGCACCTTCAGATAAAGTTGATATACAATTATAGTGTAATGGATGCAATGAAATCTTCTGTTTCCGATCCTCTGAACTAGTTATTTACGTTTTCTTTCAGGAAAAGGACAGGTAGAGTTCAAGATTCAACGACATCATCGTCAAGAATGCATAGACGAGGTCGGAAAGGATTGCCTGAGCCAAGCAGCTATAGCATGCTAGGAAGACCTGGACAAGAGGTATCTTCAATTCGTTTAATTTGGATCACCTCATAACATATATAAACTTTGTGTTTGTTTCGCTAATTTGACACTAGTGTCAGCCTTAATAATAGATTGTTAGCTCGAGCAATGTTTCATACATCTAATTTTGCCGACCATGACTTCCCACATTCCAATTTCAGGAAACTCCAATGAACAGAAAATATGCACGTAGGAATGGGACTAATGCACTAGTTAGTCAAATTAAAAAGAATAATGGTGGTGACGATGAGGCAGCCATGGATATGAAATCAAATGTTTCGGAGGTTACAAATGAATCTCAAGGGGACATCATGTTTGCAGGCAATAGTTACAACAGAAAGGCAACTACTACCCCTACGCAAAAGCCGTCTAAAAACACATCAACCAACAACAAAGATGCTACAACAACATCATCTGATTCCAAAAATCAAAGTAGTAGTACTAGTACAAAAAGTGTCGATCCATCGAGCGTAATAAGATGTTAGACCCTCAACCTCAGGAATTTGAAGATACCCAAGAAGTTCAAGCAACCAAGATGTCATAACTCACAAGTGAGTTCCTTTTATTCATTCACATCAAACTCCCTTGTTACTTTTTGTTTTTTTGTTATTTTACCTTTGGTAGATATTTTTATTATGTCTTAAACCTATAGTAAGTCTACTTGATCGAACTATAGCTATAGATCATAAGGGACATCATGATGCTCCTTAGGAGTTACCATATTGAGCTGAGGTCAATCAAGTGATCAAAGAGTGTTTGGAGATGTTTGTCGTTGGCTCACTCTTTAATCTTAGGATTCGTTGGATAGGATGTAAAATGTGTTGTATGAAAAATCTTGTAATGAACAATCTTTAGGAATTTAGAAATTAAGTTACGTGACTATTTAGGCTTAGGTTTATTAGAATTAAAAAGCTTTTTTTTTTCATGAGGGTGAGGGCGGGGTGGCTCAAGTAGTTTAAGCTTCTCTCCTATTTTAAGAGAGTCTGGAATCGATTTTCACGACACTCTTGTGGCTCCCTTGCATAAAAAAAATAAAAAAATAAAAGTAATAATAATAATAATAATAATAATAATAATAAACTTACCTTTATCATATCATACATTAATAGAATGTATCTATACTTTAATTAAAGTAAAGATCACTCAAGCCATCCCCTATCATATATCACTCTCTCATGAAAAATTTTCTAGCCTAAACTTTTTTAGTTAGCTTTTTTTGTAAGCTATTATTATAATAATAAATTTTAATACAACAAACTACAAAGTATTTTGCTTTGCATCTCAATACACTTTATATTATTTTACAAATATCATTAAATTTCAAGTTTAAAATTGTTTTTTTTTTTAAATTTTGTTCAAATTAAATTGCATCATAAATCAAATAAAAAACTAACTGTTAAACTACAAAAAACTTATATAAGACGGTCTTATTTGGTGATACGTACCACTACGTTGTTAGACAAATAAAATATATTAATTAAATCAATAAATCTAATAGTTAAAGAAAATCCACAAATAATCGATGATCTTATTGTTAAACGGTATTACCGGAGACTCGTTAATATTAAACATGCATATTATATAATTATTTTAAATTTAAACCGGCACTAGCACTAATCTAGTTGCTACTAATAGAATACAAGAGATAAAATAACATGCATAGAACAGAAAACAATAATCTTCGTAAAAGATAATGCTAGTATGATCTTAAAGCTATGAGAGATCTAAAATCATATCAATATTATTTAGCAAATCACAATCATATCATTTTATGTCCACAAGCTTCCAATCTGGATTAGGTGCACCCGGAGCACCTTCCTCTAGGTGCTCCGGGTACAAAAACGATGCGTTTTGCTCAGTTTCCATACATCTTCAACAACCACTGCTATATATACGCAGCAAATTCCTTTTTTTTTTTTAGTTCATCCTTCATTCTCTCTGATTCTCTCTCTGATTCTCTCTCTTCTTTCTCTCAAAATCAAAACAATTCTCTCTCTAATTTGAAACCCTAGAATTTCAATCATGGCAGATTCACACAGAAAATCAAAGAAATACAATTCAAAACAACACAAAAACAGACGGTCTACAAGAAGTAACCAATGAAGATTTTATAGAAAATTGTAAGCTATAATTTTCGTCAAATTTTTCATAATTTAATTTAATAAACGTTCAAAAAGTTTCAATTAAAGTTCAGAAATTATTGTTCTGAAATTTTGCATATATGCTGATGAAGATTCATAAATGTTCAGAAAAAATGAACTAATGTTCAGAAATTAAATTTCTATATTAATATGTTATTCTGAACTTTTTCATAAAAATTCTGAACATTAGCAAAATTGAATTGTTGTTCAATTTCTCTTGTAATTGATGCAATCATACTTTTGAACTTTTTCATAAAAATTCTGAACATTCAGAAAAAATGTATTGTTGTAGATGGTACACGAGCTCTTTTGGATCTATATGTATAAATTCAATTTAATATTCAAAATAATAACATAAATATTCAATCTTAAAACAATAATGTTCAAATAACAACATTAAAGTTCACCAAAAAACTATATAATCCAAAAAAACATCATTGTTCAAGGTAACTACACTAATGTTCAGTTCAAAAACATAAATGTTCAAAATAAAAAGAAAAATATTCATTTACCTAAGCACTGAAACAATGTTCAGTGAAGAAAAATTAATGTTCAAAATAAAAACATAAATGTCCATTTTACATAAGAACAACATTAATGTTCAGTTAAAAAACATTAAAGTTCAGAACAAAAACATCAATGTTCATTTTACCTAAGCACTGGTAGTTTTTCCCTTGGTTTTTCAGTAACAGCTTCCATATCACCATCAGGTTCACCAACTTGTTCTTCTTCAACTTTGTCTTTTTCCTTGGACAAAACATGTGAAACAGACTGAACAAGCTCACTTTCAGTCAAACCAAAATCTTCATCCAAACCAACAACATTCTTTTGTTTTTCACTATCAAAGCACCTGACAACATCATCAGTATTCAGAAAAGTAGGTGTTGTCAATTCAAAGTTGGTGTTAATATTGGATTTTGGAGAAGAAGGATCAACAAATTTAACAGAGGTTCCTTTTGGAGAACTAATGGTCATCACTTTTAACAAAATGAACATCAGTATTAAAAAAATTAAACATCATTATCAATGCCAAAATGAATACTAAGTATTATAAAATGAACTTCAGTGTTAAAAAAATGAACATCATTATAAAAAATGAAATTGAACACTAAAGATAATAAAATGAACATCAGTATCAAAAATAATGAACACTAATAGTAAGAAAATGAAAATCAGTTTCAATAAAATGAAATCGTTATAAATAAGTAAACTAAAAAAATAAATGAATAAAACAAATAAATAAATAAAGCAACTGACAAAATGAATATAAGAGAGAACAAACAGTTATTTGGGACAAAATTCAATTTTCGAAAAAAAAACGAAAAAAAAAAAAAATTCAACTGTCACGCATGTCTTACACGAGCTTCTCAAAAGTAATATCCATTTATCCTCCCCTATCCACATGTTAAGTTGTGGTTAATTTTCCATTCAAATTCCATCATTCTAGAAATTTCCTATGAGCTTTAAATACTTGTTATTCTTGCTGACAAAATACTAAAAATTTATGTGTATTATGCACAATATCATAACTACTGATTTCAAAAATATACATTTTATTATTGAAGTAAATTTGAATGTCACTTAAGAAAAATGATAAATATGAGAGTTTATCTTTAATTTGTATAACTATCTTTATTTACAAAAAAAAATATTTATTTATACTTTATTTATTTTACGAAGTATTTTTTATATAAATCCTTTTTCAAGATAATTGACAAAACAGTCACTAGTCACTCATAACATGGTGACTATCTTTTGTCGATAAAAAGCTAAATTTATAATCTTTTTTTCTTTTGATAGTAATTGTTGCATCTGTCACTATTAATTTTGATTTGCAATAAAAATCTGCGGAATATAAAATTTTAATCCGAGCAATGCATGGAAACTCGTGTAATTAAACTAATAAGCAATGCCTATGTCTACAAGTTCTCACTAATTATAAAAAAATTATCAAAAATTATCAAAAATGGAACTAATACGTAATGTCAACGTCTAGTTTTATTGGATAATGTTGCGTGCCGTTATTTTATTATTATAGCTTGATTTGCTATTCACGAATATTTTTTACACAATTTTTTAAAAAATCAAGGGTAATTGATTAGGACCTATGTCTAATGAAGTGATGTAAAGCAATGGAATTGTCACACTAACACGCCATTTCAGCGTCAATCGCAATGTAAAGGTAAACTATATGATCAATCTTATTTTAGTCACGTGCTAAATACGGTAAATAACAAGTCTTAAGTAAGACCTCAAATATAAATTTTCTTTAACTATTATATTTTATAATTCAATTAATATATTTTTTGTATAATAACTTAGTGGTCTTACTAAATAAGACCGTCTTATATAAATTTTTATATACAGTGAATACTTTATACACGTCACCTGAAATTACTTAGGGTAAGTTTATCTAAGACCTAAGACTATAATTTAGACCTTGCTACATACTAGACCAACAAAAATTATTACATTAACGAAGAAACGGGAAAAAAAATATTATTGCAACAAATATAATTATGCCACGTGTTCAAACCTACCCCACTAGAGAGGTTTTGGTTTTCCAAAATTAAAGCTAAAACTTATCCAAGTCTTGATTTGTTTTATTGTACAATTTTTATTAAAGACTAAACTTAAAATTTGCTCAAGACCCCCTATAAGCTTATCCTTACACTGCCTCTACCTATTGCTTCGGACTTTCGTTGTACATACTATTATTAGTTTATCATCACATTGTTAAAGACCAAGTACGGATATCAAACCGTTCGTGGTGGTGGAGGCGCTAGCTAGCTTAGTTGGTGATTGAGAGGGGAGGTTACATAAAAATTTGAGTTACGGAATGTTTTGTTTTAGCTTGAAAAAAAAAATGTTCGATCATGTTAACACTCGACAACAAGTTGCACGATTCGATTAATGGTAAATTGGTAATTTAAGCCTATATACATATAAAATGACCTTATTGCATGTAGATGACTTTTACGTTTTCTCTTATTGATTCATGTCTTGTCGAACTCAAATTTTTTCGGAACTAAGATGGTGGTGTTATTATATTAATCAAGTTGATAATTATTAATTCTTTGACAGTGAACTATTTCATCTCAACCAAAGACAAGTGTAAACATATAATTTCTTTTTTTGCAGATAAGGCAAAGTGGGACAATATCAATATATCATTATTTGAGGAGCTGATTAATAAATTAGACAAAATTTGGTTAAAGCCGCATAATATCTTAAGCACTTTACAAGTCACAGACATGACTCACAAATTTACAACCCTCCAATATAATTCACAATTTTCAAAATATTATGTGCAATTATGGGTCACTTCTTGATGATTTAGTGAGTTGTTTTTTTTTTTTCCTTTTTCCCCAACATATAAACTTTTAAAATAGAAGGAAACTACTACAAATTGTGTATAAAGTGTATCTTTCAAATTAATTGTAATTACAGTTCAATAGGTTGTAATGAGGTCGTTCAACTTACTCTCATAGTCACATGATCCATTGATCACAATGCTATCTACAGCTTGTTTGCAATTGAATTCAAGCTAACCTCTAATTACGTACTTGTCATCATATAATCATAATTATGTTGATGTTCAACTCTTATGTTAAGTCCTCTCAAATCAAGATAACATCCAAAAACACGTTACTCCACCCTCGGCCAACCTCGATCAAGTGGAGTAAAATCAAAGAAATTGGTTTAATTTTCAAATTAAAAATAATAAATTCATCTTTGTTAAGTTATTATAATTCTTGAGGTAGGTATTGACATAACTCGCAAAACCATATATTTGATATATAACAATAATACCTCATAAATTAATAATACGTGATCGATATACACCTCTAATAGAGTAACGGGTGGATAGAACATATTGCCTTTTATCTATCTATGTCTTTAATAAGCAAGGCATGCCTCAACAAATAATGATGAGTAGGTGTGTGGCTATGAATCCTATAATGTGAATCTCAAAACAAAAGCGTCTACATCCGTAAAACCTAGCAAAGGCAAGATGTTAGTAAGAGTACGTTGAAAAAAAAAAGTGACATTTAGCTCATTTATGTCACATTTATTTATTTTTATATATAATTGATAGTCCAAAGTCGCAAACTCTTAAAATCTCATTCTATTTGCTTTATTCTCTCATATTAATAAATAGGGTTCATTTTAAACAATATTTAGAGATCTCATTCATTCATTCTATTTGCTCTAAAGTTCAATAATGGAGGATAGTGAAGTGAGTGATGACAACATTGTTCATAGTACTCAACAACCCTTGTTAGAATACGTTGAGAACGATTCGCAAAGCGACGTAAAGTATGGGTCACACTACCAAGGCGACGCTTCCTTTTCTAAGACACTCTTCAATGGTTTAAACGCTCTCTCAGGTTTTCTTCCCTTCTTCATTTATATTTTCTATTTTTTTTTTTTTCCGTAAACTTTTTATTGATGGTGAAATTGATGATTATTTTTTGGACGTTACTTTTTTATATAAACCTAATTAATTGATAAAGGTATGATCATGCACTGATCTGGAATGTGATAAGTATTGTTATAAGTTTATCATGATTATTATTTTATTTTACTTTATTTTATGATGAGAAATTAATTGGATAACAGAAAAAAAAAAAAAATCTGCTTTGGAGTTTGGAAGTGTTTGAAATGAATATAAAGCCATTATATACTCTAGATTGTTACGGAGTAATAATATATAACAACCTTAGCTTGGTAAATTTGAATATGTGACCTATTGCTATTGCATACGACACAAATATTTAATCTTAGCTACGTACTATTGGGCCAAAAACTCATTGGTGCCGGTTTCACTGTGTGCGTTAGGTAGCTAGAGACATTAGCTAGCTGCGGGGCTAGCTCTTTATTGCTCCATTTGCATTTTTGGTATGACCCTTCTACAATTTCAATCATATTCCATTGGGATCTTAATTGCCAATTTAATATGTGTGTAGTTTTGAATTGTGTAATTTAATCGTAAAACATTTGTGGTGCATGCATGAAAAGTTGAAAACACAATGAACAACAATTAAGGTGATATGTCATAAAGACATCAACGGTGATAGGAATGAGTTTGTTTGTAATTTTGAAAATGAATTCAACATTCATTTCCGAACTTAATGATACTAAGGTCCTATTCTCCTCGTCTTATTTTTACTTATTTTCAGCAAAAATAAGTTCAAGTCAGTAAAAATAAGTTCAGTTCAGCAAAAATAAGTTCAGATCAGCAAAGCAAAAATAAGTTCAGTTCAACAAAAATAAGTTCAGATAAGTAAAAATAAGACGAGGAGAACAGGGCCTCCCAATACCACCCTAGTAGAGTAAAAATTGACATATATAGTAACAAATTTTCAGTAAGATTTCAACTAAATGTGGATTTTCTTTAACTATTGATTTATTTTTTTTATATAAATTTTTGTATTGCTTTAATGGATGGTAAGGGGGGAAAAAATGAAACAACACATACATCGAAGTTGAGATGAGGTTTTGTTTAATTTCTATCTTATAAAATTCATTATTAGCAGCTACCAAATGAACCTTTGATGAGCATGATCCACAAAATGCTGTCATTTTCCATCATGAAGTCATGAACCAACCCACTAGCTTAGGGTCAGAGTCTTTACTCCTTAGTGTCGTTATGCACGTGTAGACGTACAATCAATGTGTTTTGCACTCAACAATGCATGCAGGTTCTACTCTTTGGAAGTTGATCATTAAAATTTTCTAATGAATTTGGACTGTCCTATGTAAAAGATCATTAAATGAACTTATATTATATAATCATAGAAGGTGGCCTTACAATTTACTTAGATTACAAATCTTCGACAAGTGTGAATCAATGTTGAACTTTTAGTCCACCGTACCACTATTAATTTAGATTATCAATGATACATGATTTTTAAAATAGAGCCTTGACCATATTGCATTATATTATTGTTACATTTTAATCATAGTGGTTAATAAAATTAAGATTGAGGACTAGGTAATAACTATTCCAGCGTTACGTTACACTATGTGCTATACTTATAGGACTTATACGGTTGATTTTAAACAGGAGTTGGAATATTGTCTGTGCCATATGCTCTAGCATCAGGCGGCTGGTTAAGCTTGTTGTTACTTTTCGCTATTGCTATAACAGCGTTCTACAGTGGGCTGTTAATAAAGCGATGTATGGAAGTGGATTCGAGCATAGCCTCATTCCCAGACATTGGAGAACGTGCATTCGGGAGAACTGGGAGAACAATTGTGTCAATGTTTATGTGTGCAGAACTGTATTTGGTAGTAACAGGTTTTCTGATTGTGGAAGGGGACAATCTGCATAACCTCTTCCCTGAAATGAAAATTAGTGGATGTGGTATACAAATTGGAGGAAGAGAAAGCTTTGTGATCATTATCGCTCTTCTCATTACTCCTTCTGTTTGGTTGCGGAACCTCAGTATCCTGTCTTATATTTCTGCCACTGGTGTACTTGCTTCTGCTGTCATAATTTTCTCGGTTTTGTGGGCTGGTGCATTTGATGGTATCGGCTTCCACAGCAAGGGGAAACTCCTTGATTGGTCCGGAATTCCTACTGCTGTTAGCTTGTATGGCTTCTGTTATTGTGCTCATCCTGTTTTCCCCACCCTATACAACTCCATGAAGAAAAAACAAAACTTCTACAAGGTCATAAACTTATTTATTTTTTCGATCTTCAGTCAGTACAGTCAAGTCATCCGAAAGAAAACAAAATACTGATATATGAATATTGTGTGTGTTAATTTTACTCCAGGTACTACTACTTTGTTTCGTCTGCATGACTATCAGCTATGCTTCCATTGCAATATTTGGGTACTTAATGTTCGGATCAAAGTTAGATCCAGAAATAACTTTGAATCTTCCGACTCATAAACTAAGCTCGAAAGTGGCAATCTTCACCACATTGGTGAGTCCGCTTTCAAAATATGCACTGATGTTAGAACCAGTTGCAAGTGCTACAGAAAGTTGGTTCCCAAACTATCACAAGAAACGGTCCTTTTGTATCCTCATTCGGACTTGTTTGGTTGCATCTCAAGTCATTATAGCACTTGCAGTTCCTTTCTTTGGCCAACTTATATCTCTAGTCGGAGCATTTCTAAGTGTCACTGCTTCTATCACACTTCCATGCTCGTGCTACTTGAAGATTTCAGGCACTAGTCTAGGAAGTGAGAAGATACCGGTCATTGGCACTATAGCGTTCAGTCTATTGATTGCTGTATTTGGTACCTACACTTCTTTGGTACAACTCATACATGGAACTGTCTTATAATTCTAATAAACTTTTTTTTCCATCATTCAAGTTTTGTATAAATAAAATAAAATAAAAATAATAAAATAAAAAATCAAATGAAATCAATGAAGAACTTATATAATGTATGCACAATGTTATCATTCAATGGTTGACTGGTGGATTTAGCATTACGAGTACTTGTTGACTACTTCTTAAACTTACATGAACATGAAATTTCTTGCATGTTAATTCATTTCAATATGATGTATAGTTTATAGTTATATATAAAGTCAAGAAAGGCTATACTTTTTGATTTTACATGATTCAATTTTACTACTTCATTTTCACACCATCCTAAAAGTTGGACCTACTACTAATGACAAGTTACTATTATTACTAGGGACTTGTATACATATAGCTTAGGTTTCATCGAGTTAGGAATGTAATTGAAAATAACAATTGAAAATGGTAAATTTGAAATTATAAGACAATAAGTTTATGAGTATAGCTCATATATTGAGCAAAGATTTGTTATTGTCCTCATATTATAATGCCAAGTGTTGAGACCTTTATCTATGTAGCATAGGTAATTCATATGAACAGCGGTCCCCGAATTTGATTTGTCTCCAAATATTCCGATTTTTCATGTTAAAATTGGTCGTATCCATTAACATTATTTTTTAGATTTATCGTTTTCAGACCCTTATTCATATTCGTTTTTGACCCAACCTAGTGAGACACCACACAAAGAAAGTACTAATTAGTAATTACAAATTTATATAGCATATATGTTATTTAGGTATTTGTCCTTAGCTTTGATGAAGTTGTAACAGTAAGGGGAATGTTTTGCTTAAATGATTTGATAATCCAAGTAAAAGGAAAAAAGTATCCAAACTGTTGGTTATACTTTTGAGTTTTGATGTTATCTTAAAAAGTTGCTTTACCAAAGGTTTATGCTTTTGTAGAAAAGCTAGCAACTACACTGACAAAAAAGTTTGAGGAAATTGTCAAACACGTTCGCTTCAAAAGCACTTCAAATTAATTAGACACGCAAAATGTTGCGAAATCCATGTTTTTAATGCTAATTAACAATAAGCATTTGAATCATATAAAGCAATATTATGGCGACTAGCTACCATTCTAGAATCGGAGTTGTCGATGGACCGCAAAAGTCTTGTAGCGGCACGGATTGGATGCAGAACATAGTGTGCTTGGAGATAAGATGGTGGAGCGTACAAGTAAGCTAATATAATGAGTATGCTATGGACCACCAAAGCAACTCTCACGATCGGTTTCGGCCCCTGAAAACCTCTTATGATCCCTCTTATGACCTCTTCTAAAGACGGAAAAAACAGCCTCATGGAACCGTTTTAAGATCTAGTTATAATCCCACATATGACCTTTTCACCCCGAATCCTTTGTTCTGGGTTCCTATTTTTACCATACGGGCAACCCGGTCAATTTCTGAGATTCGGGTACCGGGACCCCGGACTCCAAAAAACAGTGAATTATAGCCATTGTTTCAGGTCTTCGGAGGAGCCATTCCGGGAACCGTCACTTTTTCACCTCGTTTTCTTACCACGTGCTATGGGCCACCACAACACCTGCCATGATCAGTTTCCGCCCCTAAACACCTTTTATGATCCTTCTTATGGCCTCTTTCAGAGAGGGGAAAAAACAACATCATAAGAAACCACTTAAGACCTCTTTATTATCCCTCATATCACCTTTTCACCCTGAATCCTTTGGTTTGGGTTCCTATTTTTACATTACGGGACTGTGGTTAACTTCGGAGATTTTTTTCTAGGATCCCGAAATCCCAAAAAACAGTGAATAATAGCCTTTGTTTCAGGCCTCCGGAGGGGCCGTCCCGGGACCCGTCACTTTTTCGCTCCGTTTTTTTACCATGTGCTATGGACGACAATAGTGCCTCCCATGATTGGTTTCGACCCCTAAAAACCTCATATGATCCCTCTTATGGCCTCTTCTCGAGAGGGGAATGAAAAAACAGCGTCATATGGAACCGCTTAAGACCTTGTTATAATCCCTCATATGACCTTTTCACCCCGAATCCATTGGTATGGGTTCCTATTTTTACCTTACGGGCACTCCGGTAAATTTCCGAGATTTTTTTTTTCCGGGACCCCGAAAACCCAATAAACAGTGAATAATAGCCTTTATTTCAGGCCTCCAGAGGGGTCGTCCCGTGACCCACCACTTCTTCGCCCTGTTTTTTTCCCACGCGCTACAGACCACCACAGCACCCCCCACGATCGGTTTTGGCCCCTAAAAATCTCTTATGATCCCTCTTATGGCCTCCTCTAGAGATGGGAAAAACTGCCTCATATGGAACTGTCTTAACACCTTGTTATAATACCTCATATGAACTTTTCACCCCGAATCCTTTGGTTTGGGTTTCTATTTTTACCTTACGGCCACCCCGGTTAATTTCCGAGATTCTATTTTTCCAGGACTCCGGAACCCCAAAAAATAGTGAATAATAGTCTTTGTTTCAGGCCTCCGGAAGGGCCATTCCGGGACCCGTCACTTTTTTGCCTTGTCTTTTTACCACGTGCTATGGACTACCACATCACCACCCACGTTCGGTTTCAGCCCCTAAACTCCTCTTATGATCCCTCATATGGCCTCTTTCGGAGAGCGAAAAAACAGACTCATAAGGAACCGCTTAACACCTTGCTATAATCCCTCATATGACCTTTTCACCCCGAATCCTTTGGTCTGGGTTCCTATTTTTACCTTACGGGCACCCCGGTAAATTTCCAAGATTTTTTTTTCCGGGACCCCGGAACCCCAATAAACAGTGAATAATAGCCTTTGTTTCAGGCCTCCACAGGGTTCATCTCGGGACCCGTCACTTTTTCGTCCCGTTTTTTTTACCACGTGCTATGGACCACCACAGCACCACCTACGATCGGTTTCGGCCCTTAAACACCTCTTATGATCCTCTTGTGGCCTCTTGCAGATAGGGGAAAAAACATCCTCATAAGGAACCGTGTAAGGCCTTGTTATAATCCCTCATATGACCTTTTTACCCCGAATGCTTTAGTTTGGGTTCATGCTTTTACCTTTCGGGCACCTCGGTCATTTTCAAGGATTTTTTCCGGGACCCCGGAACCCTAAAAAATAGTTAATAGGGGTCGTCCCGGGACCCGTCACTTTTCGCCCCGTTATTTTACCACGTTATGATCCCGCTATGATTTTTTTCGGTCCCTAAACACCTGTTATGATCCTGCTACCGAGGATTTCCGACTTCACGACCCTTGGTCATGAGCGTGCTTGAGGGCAGGCAGCCTCTTTTTGTACTATTTAATATTTTTCGATGGGAGACGGGAGAAAGGGGTGAGCTATTAGCCTAGGGTAGACAGGCTCTTTTCGCATCATGCGTTGTGTATCCTTGTTCTGGGATCTGATGAACCCATACATGCGCGCACCCACCACAGTTTTAGACATGCCCCATCCGTAATTAGAAAATATTTCATTGCCCAGACAACCTCTTTTTGCAATATGTAGTAGTTTTAAGGGAAAAGGGGTTAGAAGGTTAAAGGGGGAGGGACAAATCGAATCGACATAGGGCTGAATCTCAGTGGATCGTGACAGCAAAGCCACTTTGACACTTACAATACCTTGTCTCATATTTAGGTCGTCTACAAAGGATTTAACCAGCCGCTCGAAAGGAATACAATGGAAGTGGAAATGGAGGAGAAGTATTCCCTTTCGTTTCACAAATCACAATGTCAAATATGACTATATGTGTAAGTTGAGAGAAACATTACTAATGATAATTCTTTATTGTATAACGTCATACAATCTATTCATATAAAATACATGGTATCAACTTTTTTGACTTTTTATAAATATAACTAATAATGAAAAATATTGATGTTTAAACATGTGTATTGAAGATCATGCAAAAAAAAGAACCAAAAACAAAACATAGCAAATACTCTGAAAGGGACAGAGTACTACTAAGCATATCAATTGGCTTTGACTCTTTGAGAGCATGAAAAAACTAAGCTATTCGTAAGTCTTGTA
Source organism: Suaeda aralocaspica (assembly GCA_016808085.1). Taxonomy (NCBI): domain Eukaryota; kingdom Viridiplantae; phylum Streptophyta; class Magnoliopsida; order Caryophyllales; family Amaranthaceae; genus Suaeda; species Suaeda aralocaspica. Next base: position 5,550,729 of record PYUH01000185.1, on the reverse strand, counting down.
TACTTCTATAATTGTGTTAGAATATTCGTAGTATGTAATATCTTCACACTCAGATTCAGCTGTACACTCCAATAGATTTTGCAGGATTCCCTATTAACCCCACTGATCATCTATAGGCATAATGGTCGGTATTTGGCCATGATCAACGAAGTCGATCTTGCTCAATCTTAAACAACAAAGCATCTGCTCTGGCAGCTCCTCGGTTTTCTGTGCCTGATCAAAGTAAATATGTAGTGAAACAATCATGAAAATTCTTTGTTAATTGGCCATATGAATGTTGAATATAGAAGTATAGATTTAAGGATCAGCCGTACCACGAAATAACATTACAAACACCAGGCACATTTTAATGATCTCACACCCATAATGGCTATATCACTTAATATCCTCTTCTGTTTCCCTCTCCTATTAAAAGTTACTCTAATTACATATCAGTATAAACTAAATGTAGTTAAGCACCAAGAAGAATGTAGATAGTGGGTAGTGAAGTGGTGGAAAGAGATTGTGACGTGTCAATAAATGAGGAAAGAGATTGTTAGGGAAATGAAATGATTTTCCTAACAATAATCATGCTCTAATGAAGTATGCGTACAAATTGCAGTGTCAACGCCGCATAAGGCTAATTGAAGTTTGTAAGTAACACAGTGGACAAGTTCTAGAACCGAGAAAGTTGAGGGCCTATAGATCAATGTAAAGATGAAAATGCCTATATTTGGCCTAAAGGCTAAAACTGTACCTCAATNATCCCTCATATGACCTTTTCACCCCGAATCCTTTGGTCTGGGTTCCTATTTTTACCTTACGGGCACCCCGGTAAATTTCCAAGATTTTTTTTTCCGGGACCCCGGAACCCCAATAAACAGTGAATAATAGCCTTTGTTTCAGGCCTCCACAGGGTTCATCTCGGGACCCGTCACTTTTTCGTCCCGTTTTTTTTACCACGTGCTATGGACCACCACAGCACCACCTACGATCGGTTTCGGCCCTTAAACACCTCTTATGATCCTCTTGTGGCCTCTTGCAGATAGGGGAAAAAACATCCTCATAAGGAACCGTGTAAGGCCTTGTTATAATCCCTCATATGACCTTTTTACCCCGAATGCTTTAGTTTGGGTTCATGCTTTTACCTTTCGGGCACCTCGGTCATTTTCAAGGATTTTTTCCGGGACCCCGGAACCCTAAAAAATAGTTAATAGGGGTCGTCCCGGGACCCGTCACTTTTCGCCCCGTTATTTTACCACGTTATGATCCCGCTATGATTTTTTTCGGTCCCTAAACACCTGTTATGATCCTGCTACCGAGGATTTCCGACTTCACGACCCTTGGTCATGAGCGTGCTTGAGGGCAGGCAGCCTCTTTTTGTACTATTTAATATTTTTCGATGGGAGACGGGAGAAAGGGGTGAGCTATTAGCCTAGGGTAGACAGGCTCTTTTCGCATCATGCGTTGTGTATCCTTGTTCTGGGATCTGATGAACCCATACATGCGCGCACCCACCACAGTTTTAGACATGCCCCATCCGTAATTAGAAAATATTTCATTGCCCAGACAACCTCTTTTTGCAATATGTAGTAGTTTTAAGGGAAAAGGGGTTAGAAGGTTAAAGGGGGAGGGACAAATCGAATCGACATAGGGCTGAATCTCAGTGGATCGTGACAGCAAAGCCACTTTGACACTTACAATACCTTGTCTCATATTTAGGTCGTCTACAAAGGATTTAACCAGCCGCTCGAAAGGAATACAATGGAAGTGGAAATGGAGGAGAAGTATTCCCTTTCGTTTCACAAATCACAATGTCAAATATGACTATATGTGTAAGTTGAGAGAAACATTACTAATGATAATTCTTTATTGTATAACGTCATACAATCTATTCATATAAAATACATGGTATCAACTTTTTTGACTTTTTATAAATATAACTAATAATGAAAAATATTGATGTTTAAACATGTGTATTGAAGATCATGCAAAAAAAAGAACCAAAAACAAAACATAGCAAATACTCTGAAAGGGACAGAGTACTACTAAGCATATCAATTGGCTTTGACTCTTTGAGAGCATGAAAAAACTAAGCTATTCGTAAGTCTTGTATACTTCTATAATTGTGTTAGAATATTCGTAGTATGTAATATCTTCACACTCAGATTCAGCTGTACACTCCAATAGATTTTGCAGGATTCCCTATTAACCCCACTGATCATCTATAGGCATAATGGTCGGTATTTGGCCATGATCAACGAAGTCGATCTTGCTCAATCTTAAACAACAAAGCATCTGCTCTGGCAGCTCCTCGGTTTTCTGTGCCTGATCAAAGTAAATATGTAGTGAAACAATCATGAAAATTCTTTGTTAATTGGCCATATGAATGTTGAATATAGAAGTATAGATTTAAGGATCAGCCGTACCACGAAATAACATTACAAACACCAGGCACATTTTAATGATCTCACACCCATAATGGCTATATCACTTAATATCCTCTTCTGTTTCCCTCTCCTATTAAAAGTTACTCTAATTACATATCAGTATAAACTAAATGTAGTTAAGCACCAAGAAGAATGTAGATAGTGGGTAGTGAAGTGGTGGAAAGAGATTGTGACGTGTCAATAAATGAGGAAAGAGATTGTTAGGGAAATGAAATGATTTTCCTAACAATAATCATGCTCTAATGAAGTATGCGTACAAATTGCAGTGTCAACGCCGCATAAGGCTAATTGAAGTTTGTAAGTAACACAGTGGACAAGTTCTAGAACCGAGAAAGTTGAGGGCCTATAGATCAATGTAAAGATGAAAATGCCTATATTTGGCCTAAAGGCTAAAACTGTACCTCAATGTAAAAACGGGAGTGTGTGGCAATGACATATATTGGGCCTAAAGGCTAAAATTGAACCTCAATGCAAAATCAAGTGTGTGACAATGTCATTCAAATACTTGCTTTGATCAAAAACTACAAATATACTCCGTATATATTTAGAATACAAGATAGAATCCCTTCAGGGAAAAAAAAGAAAAAAATAAAAGAGTACAAGATAGAGACGACAAATAATACCTGAATGGTCAAACCAAGATCAATTATGCCATTTTTCAATCGATCCCGAAAAGATTCAAGCCCTTTCCTTGAGATGAAACTGAAGCGATGAACATCCAAGTCTATCTCAAAGTAATTTTGACCCTGAAAAGTATGAATAATTTTGATGTTCACATAACAGACAATGACATTAATTAAATAGCAAAGATATGGAGTACCATAACTTTTCTTACTTTGATGGCAAACATGATGTGTTTTACATGGAGTATCTATTTTACTATAATGCTTTCAATAGAGCATATGAATGCTAAGGATATCAAAAGAAAAGGTGAAAATAAAGACCAAAGGACTGTTCAACCAATAACAAAAATGTTGCCAATTTATAATTCCACCATGCACATATAAACCAGATTACCAAGCACCGTATACACAAACTGGTAAATAAGAAGGGTAGGATTCTAATGAAATAGGAAGAGATAATTTGTAGATGCATATTGAAAGGGGATAAAGAGAGTAGATGACAAACCAAAATTAAAGGTAGCAAATTATAACAAAGATTATCATATTAAAAATCATTAAACCTCATAAATGGAGAATTACCCAAATATCTGCAGTAACCATACATTCACCAATTAATTTTGGCTGTCTCTGCAAGATGTGATAGTGGTAAAAAATAGTTTCTACGTCAAGTTTTGTTCACCCATGCAATTAATTGTCCAATCTGAATGACAACAGGGAACTATTACAGATTCCTCTCGGAACACACCTCATACACACTAAGCAGATTCTCATGAAGAAAGTATGTTTATAGCCATTACTCATTAGTGCTAAAACTAGGAACGTCGTATAAAGTAAATAGCAAAAGTACCTTGTAAAAGTTGTGCTGTGGACGTGAAAGAACAGGTTTCTTATTGTAGGACTGCACAAGCTTTCTTTCAGTAGAGCTCAAGCCAAGTTCTTCGGGATTCATCAAGCCAGCAATGATTTTGAGCCTCTCTCTATGAGGAACCAAAGTTTCTTTCGCAAAACCTTTCACTTTCTCCATCTCATCATCAACTAATCTCTGCCCAAAAAAGTTTGAAGGCGCTCAAATAATATGGACATCTAAGAAGTACTAAATCATCAATTTAAAAATACAAACCCATGCCCGTGATTAAAACACCAACAAAACAGCCAACTTTTTATTTGGCGCCTACATTTTATGGTTACACTGATTACATCAAGCAAAGAATGAAGTGTGCAAATAGCATGAAGCATCCCAAGATAATATAATATGTCCTGAACCAGGTTTGTCAATGCAACAGCTAAAACACAACAATCATTAAGCAAAAAACAACAGAAAGTAATTGATATTTTCAAACACTAAATATTATGTGGTTTTGTATAGACGTGTTATAGTATGGGGTAATGATTAAGATTTTAGTCTAAATAGCACAGTACAGAAAACTCATCTTTTGCAATTTGAGCCATGATATTATAATTACACACGGATTGCAGTGCAGAAAAGAAAGGGTGAGCACACACTGTTATTGATACTAAACCCAGCTATTACCAATACTTCATAATGATAAAAGAATGGGAAAACCAATGGAGGTCCCAATGTGTGAGAGAGATTGCATCAGAAACATGGCAACAAACAAGCTTTAACAGTTTCTTAAAAGATACCTTTATGGAATTCTGGAAATGAGGAGAAATATCCTTCTCAAAGCTTTCAGAGAGCTTGAAATAAAGTACGAGGCTCATACCATCCCCATCACTATCACTCCCAAACATGGCAGCCGGATAAGTAGGGACCTGTCAAGTGATACACGAGTGCAAAGTAAATCTCAAATGAGCACTCTCAACATATGTTACTTGGAATCAGCTCTCAATTCAAACTAGCAAAACATTACTCAGAAAGCAATTCAACATACAGACAGAAAACCTCTACTTGATATTAGGAGGAAAACAAAGACCCTATCACAAATAGAAAGTACCTGTATGTTAATAATGAGAATTGAAGGAATTTTTCCATCCATAGCAAGAGAAGGAAGTTCAATATGCTGAGCAATGTGATTGATCTTTCTCTGACAAATAAACAAATCAGCCCCAAATGGTTTATAAGGGCAGACATCTGGAGCTGGAGATTTTTTCTTGTCTCTGTACATGGATTAAAAAATTTCAAACCCCTTTAAATAAGGCAATAAAAATTCAACCCACTATGAAAGAGGAAAAGGAGAACAATTAGCATACTTAAAAAAGCTTTCACCACGCAGACTGAAGTTCGAGGATGGCACTTCTGCCCAACATCCTGGTGTGAGTTTCTCTCCAGTAGAACATGGAATCAGAAGCCCTGCTCTGGGACGATACGTAAAGCTTTTCCATTCACCTGAATAAATATTTGCAAGAACATTAAGAAATATTTTTTGTCAAATTTTCCACATGACAGAGATCTGTCCAATTTTCAAGACAGAAAGGAATGCATCAACAACCCTATTAGGTATGAGTCACAATTTTCACAGATCCGAAAGAACAAATGGCATAAATTTCCCACAAAACAAATTAAAACAAGTATGAATTGAAAAATGAAACAACAGCCACTACCCAAAGTGTTGAGCAAAAAAATCACTTGACAGTAAAAAATATATAACACACATTAATACATACAACACAAATATGAAACTTAGTCGAGAACATGTCGATATAACATGTGGTGTTCAAAAAGCAATCTGCAGAAAATCAGGAATAATTAATAAACAAAGAAAATGGAGAAGAATTAACAGGTAGGAGCAATAGTCAATGACATCTATGCATATTCCTATGAGAATCCACTAAGCAGAAATAAAGTTTTCTTTGACATTAAAGATACTTACTGCTCTCCCCTTCCCAAGATCTCCGTTTGAAGGAAAGCCTGATTACTGCTGATTTTTTCTTTAGAGATTGCCGTCCTGTACTAGGTAGAAAGTTCACGTCATTGAAACTTACAGAAGGAAGCAAAGGTGGATGACCAGCCTTCAATTTTCCACTGTTGTCTTCAGTATGCTCTAGGGTATCACACTTTTCCTTTAAACAGTTGAAGCTTCTAAGAGAATGATCTAATAGTTTCTTCCTTCTAGATGAAAACTCATCAGCTTTCCCTAAGCATGGTAAGACAAACTAATCTAATGAGCTCAATCCAAGACAAAAAATAATAAAAAAAAAAAATTGTAAGGTTCAGTTTGTATGACCTACCTCCATCCTTCTTAGAATAACTTCCGTAGTATTCTTCGTACTTATTCCCATTGTCCACAAAGTATGATGTAGACTCAAACTGTAGAATTTGGTCAGTTTTTAAATTTCCACTTGCATGGCTTACAATGGGAAAGTTGTCTGGAAAGGCACCAGAAAAAGAAAATCAAAGCATCAGAAAAATGTAAGAATTTCTTATTCAATCAAAATTTCAAGTGAATTTTTGTACGAAAGAGAAGGAATGATGCTTCCAGCACGAAATCCACTGTCCAAAGTAGCAATCCAATCTCAGCATAAGACCTTTGTCTTATACCAGAAGATATTTAATCATAAAATATCTGTGTGATATTGACAGGCTAAGCAAAAAATTGAAAGCTTTATATGTACTGATTATTTTCTGAAGATCTTTCATTGATAATTAGTCACACTTTACGCCTTAGTCTTCTGAAACTGCTTACTTCACACAAAGTGACTTTATTTACCTTTCTAATAAAACATTAGGAAGCTTTGTCAGATAGATGACTGAGATCATTGAAATATTTTACTCTATATCAATGATAAAACAATCAAATAAATCCATAACAGCCGAAGTACCGTCGAGCAATGATCTACAACAATGAGATCAAAGCCGAATTTGATAAGATAGTGTAGGCTCATATTCTCATGTGCATAATCCACAACGTTCCTTTTCTCCTTTCCATTAACTAGAGCAACATGATCCTCTAAACCCATTTTCTCCATACCATTTTTAACTCCTATCGAAGTCCTCATTGGCCTCTTTCACCTCTTCAAAAATCTCCATAAACACAAATTTTTCAAAAACTTCATAAACACAAAAATCTAAACAATACTGCATTCCAAAACTAAAGTAATCAATCCTCCATTATCTTGTATATCCTCTCTTATCTTGTCATCAATATTTACTATTCCCTCTTTCTTCCTAACATTTTCCTTTCATGTTTGATCCCTTCACATCTATCTAGAATTTTAGACATGCACTTTTTTGCTACGCTCGTGAAATTTCCTTTCAACTTAGACACATTTCAAGCATTAATCAATGTAAAAGATTGCAAACCAGACTTGACATCAACCGATAATCTATGGCACTACAATTCCCTTCACCCCTTGCACGTTCAGATCAGCCAAATGAACCAAAAAAGATGAAAGTCACTGGAACCGACAGAGGTATGGGAATTAGTTTGAAAGAAGATGTTCCTAGCCTAAGAATCCTCCCAAAAAATGAGTCACTTATCATTTCCAACCCTACAGCAAACTAAAAACAGATGATGTTGGAGATAAAAGTACTTATAAACTAGAGAGTGATTCTTGATTTCTTGCAAACCTGGCCTAGCCATTCTGCTTCGGTCCACACCTACTTTTTACCACTCAGTGTCAGAACAGGTATCCAAATCAAAGAGGATAGCCATAATTTCTGGCAAAAGAGGGATCATGTTCGATGAAAAATCCTGAGACAAGAACCTGTATTGCTGATCATGCAGAATTAATCCAACCCACACGATAGTAACATTAAAATTCACCAGACTGTTGTTTTGGGTCTTGAGCTCAGGAGTATGTAGAAGATACTCATTGAATTTGTACAAAGTAATGCTTTCCTCTATATTCTCTACCACCACCATGACTAGCGTAAATCTCTTAAAAGTCTAAACAAAAACCTGGAACTACAGAACACGAGAGTCTACACTATAGACTAAGAAGATTGTTCAAGGATGATGCTACATTCTTAACTCTAAAGTAAAGTAAGCCCTCTTCTAGAGCCACTTTTTTTTTTGTGGACGAACTTTCCCACCCATTAAATCTCCAGAATCTATTATCATTGTTGTAACTCTATAAGTCAAAAGGAAAAACCTCTAAAGGTAAGAGACAAAAGGGAGATTAAAAGAATGACAATGAATAATGAAAGATGTTACCTCCATGAACACTAATGAATTCATCATCTGAATCAGACTCCAGAATGCTGGCTGAATCAAACCATGCTTCTTCTAGGCCTGCACATAGTTTATATCAGAAGCCAATGTCATGCTACGAAGCACTGTCAATACTAATACTATGAATAATAACTTCAGAAGTACTTTTCTGTACTTTATTTACTGTTGTTTTATGCATTAAACACTTGTAGGTTTAGGAATTGAACATCAAATTGGAGGCTCTCCATTTAGTAAGACAAGTTGCCTAATTTTCTAATTTAAGTTCATGCAATGGTTGCCTTTCTTTCATAATTATCAAGAGTAGTAACATATTTATTACAAGACTTTCATAGCACTTTGAGATTTTTTGGTTAGTTCTATGCAGTTATTATTTTTGGAAACATTGTCTTCAAGTTAATATCTACTTTCACAGATATGGTCATATTTTTTCTTCCATTGATTCATATGCACAACTTGATTTGATTATTCTAATTAATAGCATGTAAGTGTCAATTGTTTTTGTTAGCTGTCTGATTTGCTTTTGGCAACGTGATTCACACTTAAATGATGATTTTGTGAATAATTGAATAGTATGCTAGCATTAGTGCTTTGAACAATTGTCACATGCATAGGGTTTAATTACTTTAAATTATGCACACAAGTTATGCATCGTGAATCTTTTCCTAATGGACTTCTAGTGAGGCTGTGTAGGCAAGTAATTTCAGAGAACTTCCAAACTCTAATAATATTAACTCATTTCAGTATGAATGTTTGCATTTGACAGCAAGAAAATTGACTCTTTTTAGTATGATTGTTTGCATTAGACAGCAAGAAAGAAAAAAAAGGAAATGATCTGGGTTGTGACCACATTGGATAACACTTTAGGTTCATGTAGGCAACTCCATTTGTGTGACTAAGGCTTTGATTGCCGGCTGAGAATGATTTTTTGCAACATCATTTATTGCTGCAGATACTATGATGTTAACTGTAGGAGTTGGACTCCCAATACCAAATTTATTTATCACTACTTTCTCCATTACTGAAACAACTTTTGACAGGAAATAGTTATAGACTTGTCAAGTTGTCGTAATATTAATTTACTCTTGTAGAAGTATAGAACTATGTAGCACCCAAACGGCTAGAGTTTCTAAAACGGAAATGTTTTAGAAACGAGGAAGTGTGAATTCCACAAAACAAGGAAACGTATAGGAAAATAAATAATTTCAAAAAAAAAATTGTAACAAAAACAAATAAAATCTTATACATAAACATTTAGTGGAGATATGAGGATGTTGGGGCTTGAAGAACATTTAGTGTCAACCAGGAAAGATTGAAGGAGGAGGATTTCTTTTCATAACTTTTGCGACTCCTCATATTGATTCATGTCTAGCCAACCCCAAATTAATTTGGGACTAAGGCTTTGTTGTATTTAGTACAAGAAAATAAATCTTGAATAAAATATCAACCATGTTTCAACAATAAATGATGTGAATATAAGGCTTCCACATCAGGGTTTATGGTGGTTTTGCCTATGGGTTTTCTCCCACTTCACTTTACAGGGATTTTCCTTCAGGCTTTAATTGCTTTATTAGGAGTCATAGTTATTGGTCATACTCGGTAAATAATGCAGGGAGATCACATTCTTGAAAGTTTCTTGATTAAAAGATTCATTCTTCAAGGGTTTTGAAAACATCACAAGAAATTACAAAATTTCGCAACACACAAGTGATGCGTGTTTTGTCCATGTTTTCGTGTTATTTGGGTTGTCCGTGTTTTCCTAAGTTGTCGAAAAGGTTTGTTAAGATATCTATTTCCTTAAGTGGTTAGGATAGTTTCCTAAATTAGATTGTTAGTTTTTAGCAAAAAAGGCACCAAAAATTCGTGCACTTCCTTTGGTGCCCAAGGTTGTTGATTTTCGGAATATTGAGGATTTGTTTTAGGATTTATCTTGTTTTGTTTTGCTGAATGTTATCCTAGTTTTAGGTGGGTTTTATTGGCTTACAATTGGAGGATTGTTCCAATCATAGTCCTATAAATACTCATGGTTTTCATTGTTGAGAAGATAGATTGTTCTGAATAAAAACTGTTTTCCTTGAATTTCGATTGTGTGATTCAATTGACAAAGTTTCCGAAGTTGTTACTACACGTTGCAATAAATCTTAGTTCTTGTGAAACCTTTGGTGGATGAATCAAGTCCATATCCCTAATTTTACATACAATTTCGTGGATTTTGAGAGGGATAACAATAGTACTCACAAGTTTGATGAACTGTAATTTAGATTTTAGCAAACAAGTTTCAAAAACTTTGGTAATCTCTCTCAAAACTCACGAAATTGTATGTAATTTTAGGGATATGAACTTGATTCACCCACCAAAGGTTTCACAAGAACTAGGATTTATGCTATGGAAATCACCAACCAAGTAAAGTGTAGTAACAACTACAGACACTTTATCAATTGAATCACACGAACGAAATTCAAGGAAAACAATTTTTATTCAAAACAATCTATCTTACAATGAAAACCATGAGTATTTATAGGACTATGATTGGAACAATCCTCTAATTCTAAGCCAATTAAACCCACCTAAAATTAGGATAAAATTCAGCAAAACAAAACAAGATAAATCCTAAAACAAATCCTCAGAATTCCGAAAAACAACAACCTCTGGCGCCAAGGAAGTGCATGGATTTTTGGTGCTTTGTTTCCTAAAACTAACAACCTAATTTAGGAAACTATCCTAACCACCTAAGGAAATACATAATTATCCTAACAAACCTAACAACTTGGACAACAACTTAGGAAAACACGGAGAGCCCAAACAACACAAAAACATGGACAAAACACACATCACTTGGGTGTAGCGCAACTTTGTAATACCTTGTGATGTCTTCAAAACCCTTCAAGAATGAATCTTTTACTCAAGAAACTTTCAAAAACGTGATCTCCATGCATTATTTACCAAGTATAACCAACAGCTATGACTCCTAATAAAGCAATTAAAGTCTGAAATGGGGAAAACCCTATCAAGTGAAGTGAGAGAAAACCCATAGGCAAAACCACCATGAACCCTGATGTGAATGGTGAAAAGCAAGTAACACAAATTGTGTTTAGGAACAAAAATCTAAGAATACAGAAAGCCTTAAAATATTAAAACAGAGAAACAACAATTTGTCAGCAAAGTAAAGTGCATGTTAAGAGTGTTTATTTTTTCAGTTTTTGGGCTAAGGTTTAACACTTTGGCATGTTAAATGAGGTCTTTGCATTATTAATGTATTTTTCTCCTAACTTCAAAAACTCTCTAAAGAAAGAAGATAATAGTTTTTTTTAGGCTGAGATCGAGCATTGGACAAAGCCTAGGACAACCCTCCGGAAGCCCAAAACGAAGGCTAATTCACACTTTTCATGGGTTTCAGGGTCTATGAAAACAAATTGCCGAAAATTTTACAATGTGCTCCTATGGACTTATGGTAAGAGAGCCCCTGATTAGCTCTTCGAGATTCAAAAGGTCATAAGACGATTCCCCGAAAAGTGAAAAGATTAGAATGCCCTTTTTCGATTTTTGTCTAAAGTGGTAAGATAACAAATTTTTAGAAGCTGAAAGCGAGTGTTGGACATTCTATAACATGTGGGAGAAATATATGGCAATAACAAGACGAAACCCCCAAGAAAAAAAAAGTTGCCAAAATCTTACAATGTGCTCCTACAGTTAAAAGAAGGCTCCAATGTAACTCTTTGGGGTTCCAGAAGGTCATAAGATGGGTTCTAGGAGAGCGAAAAGACAAGTATGCCCTTTTCCAAAAACTGTCTAAAGAGGGAAGATAAAAAGTTTTTTGAAGCTAAAACCAAGCGTAAAATGTCTTGGGGTCACCTAAAATACGTGAGAGAGATATAAAGTGATAACGAGACGGAGCCCGAGACAGCCCTTCTGAAGTTGAAAACAAAGGTTATAATTCACACTTTTCAGGGATTCCGAGGTCTTAGAACAAAATTTGCCTAAAATGTTACAATATGCAACTATGGTCAAAAGAGGACCCTCAAGTAGCTATTCGGGTTTCGAGAGCTCACAAGACAAGTCTTTGAGAGCGACAAGACAAGTATGCCTTTTTTCAAAAACTGTCTAAAAAGGGAAGATAACAATTTTTTAGAAGGTGAAACCGAACGTAGGACGTCCTCGGGTCACCTACAATACGTGGGAAAAATACTGAGCAAAAACAAAACAAAGACTGGGAAAACCCTCCAAAGCCGAAAACAAAGGCTATAATTCGCAATTTTTGGCTGGGTCCCAGAAAAAAATTGCCGAAATTTTACAATGTGCTTTAATGGTACAAAATAAGACCCGAGCAACTTTTCGGGGTTCAAAAGGTCATAAGACAAGTCATGACATAGCAAAAAGACTGATATGCTTTTTTTTCAAAAAGAGAAAAATAACAAATTTTTAGAAGTGAAACCGAGCATGGGATGTCCTTGGGTTATATACAACACGTGGGAGAAATACAATGCGAAAATAAGGCAGAACCTGAGAACCTCCAGAAGCCGAAAATGAAGGTTATTCACAGTTTTTACGGTTTTGAGGTCCCGAAAAATAAATTGCTGAAATTTTTATATGGTGCCTAAGGTCAAAATTCAAAAGTAGGGCCTGGGACAACTTCTCAAGGTTCGAAAGGTCATAAAAAGTTCCTAAGATAAAGAAAAAGACCAATGTGCCATTGTTTAAAAATCCTGTAAAGGAAAAACAAAATAAGTTTTTAGGAGCTAAAACAAGATAGAGCCTCTGAAGGTCCTCCAAAAGCCGAAAACAAAGGCTATAAGTCACACTTTTCGGGGGTTTGGTTCACGAAAAAATTTTAAACATTAACTCTCTAATCAAGGGAAGCCCCACGACTGTTGAAAACGACTAAAAAGCTAATAACAAAGTATCACGAGATCAAGAAATACCCTTTTCGAGGTTTTGGGGGAAATCCAAAAAAAATAAAAAATCGTAACTTGGGTCGAGTTGAGTCATGGGAGGATCTATCCCAGGTACTCAACTCAGAACCATTAGAAAAAAGCTTGTATGTAAGTAGCAAAAGTTTGCGAGACACTTTATTTAACACCACATGAAGTTTCCTCACACGAGAAACGTTTTCGATTTTAAGATTGTTTTGGTAAAGTTTCCGAAGAGCTTCCTAGGTGTTTCCAAGTTTTCGAAACATCAGATTTTAGAATTTTCGAAATGTCAAATCTTTAGGTCCTAGAAGTTTCCATGTTTCATAGTTGTATACTGATTTAGGCATTCTTCTTCTCAACTTATTTTAATAAGTTTCAATACAAAATAAGTTTGTTTCAGTAAAAATAAGTTCAAACTTTAAGAAATAATAAAGGGTTTTAACAAAAATAAGTTTAATTCAAAAAAAATAAAAGTTTTGTTAAATATATAAAAATATAAAAAACAAAAGGTTTGGTTCAATAAAAATTAGTGGATGAGAACAAGGCCACTTTTGTGTTTAATTTTGTTCAGCTTTATAAAGTGAAGAAACATAGACAAACTCTATCGCTCCCTGAGGGCAACTCATGGGTGCTACATGCTATCTGCTATAGAGAACTTACAGATTAAGCTCATTACGAAATAAATTGAAAAGACAGTGATAGCCACTCATGGAAACATTTTATCTGGTATAGTCAGCTTTGTGTTTAACCAATCTTAACACGTATTGCACCCAATTCTATATTGGGAACATTTGACAATGAAGCAGCATAATTGAAGGACGTGAAATTGGAGCATATTTAATCTGAACAAATGTTTCAAACATTAAGAAGTTAAAGGAAAACATGTTACCATTTGAATCAATGGAACCATGATGCCGTTGCATCTGCCTGCGAAAAAATGATGAGTTTAACACCTCAGATCTTTTGAAAGCAGTTGTTTCACCCTTCCCGGGGTCCTTTTGTAGAAATTGACCAACAGCTACATCAGTTACATAGTTTTCTGGATCACTTAACGGTTCATTTGTTCCATCAGCAACAAAATCTGATATTCTTCTACGGCGCTTGGTACAAACATATCGCCGTTTTTTCTGTGGCTTGTTGGTTTTTACATTTGCTGAATAACAACCCCCCATAATAACAGAAAAGATCAAAGGTTGAAAAACAAAAGCACTTTATCCCAGAGGAATTTATATATCCAGAAGAACCATTATCTGCCGAAAATAAAAAGGAAAAAAAATTGACAATCAGTAAAACCTGACGCTCCATGAACCGAGTTGAACAAGATAAAAGAATGGTTTTTAGAAAGCCTCAACCATAGTGTAGTGTTGTTTGCTTTGAATACAACTTTAACTATAAGTAACTGAAATATGACAAGTAGTCAAGTACTGACTACACACAGAAAATATATAATGAACAGAAATATTCAAATGGTCAACACCAAAAAATACTAACGCATGATCTCATTAGATAACAATCAATTATCTGCAGAAAAAAAACCAGAAATTTTACCCTTTTTCATACTAACATTTACAGTGCAAATGATACCTAAGTGGCTATGTTATTCAGACACCGATAGAAGAGCACATGTGTCCAATTGTTAGGCACACCTATGGCCAATTTTATGAAATAAAATTCATGGCTTACTTCGAAATGAAGTGTTCAAGTGTTGAGTAGCCAATATCAGTATTTAAGATGATATGAAGAGTATGAGTAACATAGAGTCAAACCATATGATTATCTTTAAAGCCTTTTCACATAACCACTATATTCATAGGAAAACTTGAAAGCACCAGCAGCAAGATTGGCAGTCGAAAGCCATAATCTTCAACCAACCCAATTTTTCAATGGCACTATTGCAAATATACTTGGGTCTCTAACTCTTTAATAAAGCATCACAAAGTAATTTTAAACTTATTTAGCTACTTATTTACTACGGAAGCTTTCATGAGTTACTAAAAATAAACTAATTAAGGATTCCTAAAAGAAGAGTAGCGAACTGTAGTGAGAAATTAACACATGCTATCAGAGCATGTATCACAAAAGTTTCACAACTAACACTATAACTAGAAGAATTTTTAAATTGAGACGAGCAACTTTTTCAACATTTTGTACTACTACTAATAGTTATGAATGCTCCAAGTCATTAATGCTAGTAAGTAACAAAATATGTTACCTAAATATTTTTTGCAAAGAGGAATGATAGGATAGCAGCGACTGATAACATAGAAAGGTATACTTCAATCCAAAAATATATGTTCAGGGTACTCTTTCTTATCGTGATAACAAAGGCTAACGTTGAGTCTTTTGCAGGTCAAAGTCGTGTTCGATCCAAGAGAAGGTTGCAAGCAGCAAACATTTATGACAGATATTTGTCACTTATTTTTCAAACTGCTTAAACTGTTTTGTGAAAGCCTATATGGATTTGCTTTCCGAGATTGAAGAGTGAAGACTAACAAGCCGATGCCGAACTAAATAACTGTCTTAACTCTTTAAATATGATTCTGTCCTAAATTACAGCCAAAATTACTTTCAATATATGGAGAGACATTTCGTAGCCATCACTAATTGTCAGCTTGTCAAACAATTTTCTACATTAAATCAATAATGAAAGCCGAAGTCATGAATGGAAAGAATTAATCATTCAAGATATGAGGGTGTAAATGAGAAGCTTAAATCTTTATATGTAAACTCTAAATTGCATTGCCTAGCCCAGTAAGCTGAACTACATTATTTTCCGCTGCACAATTCACTAAGAAAAACTGATCACATTAATGAAAGTGGCATTGCCAAATAATCATCCTACCCCTCTTCATCCCCTAGTTATAGAATGAAAGAATAATTCTAACATATAACTTGTTTTCCTTTTACAGGTACGAAATGCTCTTGCATGATTTTTGCTTGGTGAATTAAACATCAGTACATCGCTACAGGGACGGCTCTAAGTTTCAACCAGTACGAAATCTCTTCTTTTCTACTCCAATAAATAAAGTACAAAAAGATAAACACTAACAGAATCCAATAGAACATAGGAAACTAACCGTCCATCGTTTTTACACAAACAAACTAAAAAAAAACCAGCATTGAGAGGGATGCATTAAATGATATTAAAGAAGCATGGCATTAAGCGACGGCGAAACACCGAAACTAGGAGTTGCTTATGAAGAAAAGGAAACCAAGTCGACCTTGAATTAGGCTATAGGTAGTCAAGAACAAGCAATGTAGCTCTCTATGCCAATAATATTTTTAAAAAAATAAAAACCCAATAACAATGTTACCAAATATAAGCACCAAATAATCCAATGCCCCAAAATTGAATACATACCAAAATGACAATATAATTTAAAATAAGCAAAATCAAAGATACCCAGAAATGAAAAATGAAAACTTTAATGCATTCAATAATCAATACCAAAAATCTCAAACAAAAAAACATCAAATTAAAGTTAATTTCAACCAAAATTAATACATGCATACATACATTGGAAAGGGTAATGATGGAAAGTTGAAATTACCTGAAAAAATAAGATGAAATGTTAATATTAAACCAAATCATCGAATAAAATTGCCATTGATGATCAAAAACGTGCCTTCCTCCCTCTGTAGAAATAAAATCAGAGAGAGGAGATAAAAGAAGGAAAAAAAAAAAGGAAAAAATTTGTTTAGAATAAATAATTAGATCATTTAAAGAAATAAATTATGAATTATTATTATTATTAATATTATGTAAATGGTAATAAATAATTGAGATGCAATGTTGATAAATAAATTGATCTTTGTTTGTTTGTTGGAAAATGAGAATGAATTTGATGTTGTAAAATCCCAAAATAAAAATGAATAATACGAAAAATAGAGAGGAAAAAGGAGGGTGAATTTTGTCTTTTCCAAGTTTTGCGCCGTCTGAAAAATGCAAGTATGGAGGCATGAACGCGTTGAGGTGAGGTTGGTTTCCCAGATTTAGCTGGCCACCGCATTCGTAGAGGATGGAGAGATAGTTAATGTTTATATATATGCAATTTATGTATCATGTCGAATTGTCGAGTCGGGGAAATCGTAAATTTATCAATGTTATTTCTTCTGTTCCTAAATGTTTAATATGTTTGAAATCTTGACATTATTTATAAGATGGAAAAATCTTTAAAATTACTTTCAGTATATATAACATAATACAGTCATATGGGGTCTTGTTTAATTCGTCTTAATAAGCACGTTATTAATATCAAACTGTTATAATTTTTACATATACACAATAAAAGTTATTTAAGGTTAAATAAGTACATCGGCATATGTACAAGTCAAACCGTATCAAACAAATGGGAACAGAGGGAGTATAAATTTATCGAATTTATAACATTAGTAAGTACTCACAAGTAAGGGCCTCGTGCAAGAATTGTGATGGTCCCACTACTTTTGCTTATTTATGAGCCTCTTAATCGCTTGATATACTTCCCTATAGATAAATTTAAAACCCCTCGTCGAGTTTAGTAGTCTTGTCATGTTGTATAAAAAACTATATTTACGTTAAGAGGTTTGTAAGAGGTCTAAAACATGTAAAACAAATCATTATTGTTAGTAGGGTGAGGTGACTGGACGAAATTTGAAAGCTGGAAAGGGTACGAAATTTATAAATATTATGTATACTGTGGGGTGACATTTTAGTGGGGTATTGAGTAGGAAAAAAGCTAAACAAAAAACCGCTTTAGTAAATGTATATGGGGTGTATCTAATTAGAAGGGGCATATTAGGTGAGAAATGAAGCATCATTCTCATCCGTCAGTTTTACAATAAATAATTCAAATCACACCATCATTAGTGGTGAATAGTGGTCAAGTTGAATAAAAATAGAAAAAATTTTAAAGCCGAAAACAATCATGGAAAGTCGTGTTGTCACTATATATTTACAATTTTCAAATTTTATAGGGTGTTAGAAACAAATAGGCAAAAATCTTACACGGTGCCTTTTTGGTCAAAAGATAAAGTAGATAATCAGGGTTCAAAAGTCATGAGAAGATCCAGGGAACCAAAGTAAAAAAAAAAAAAAGGCTAATAACCCCCTCTTCCGAAATATATTTTAAGACGGATGATAAGAAATTTTAAGATGCAAAAAACAATCATGGGAGTTTTGTGATTACTTAATAGACATGATAAAAAAAATACAAGGTGGTAACAAAAGGGAGCCTAGGATAGTCCTATGGAAGCCAGAAATAAAAGCTATAAATCAAAATTTTCAAAGGTTTCAAGGTCCGAAAAAACATAAAGTCGTAAAATTTTCACTGTTCCCTTATAGTCAAAAGAGGTTCAAAAGCCCATAAGAAGGTCCCGCAAGAGCGAAAAAGATTATGATTCTCTTATTCCATAATAACTCGAAAAGAGATATGATAAATAGTTTTGTAAACTGAAAACGAACGTAGGGTGTCATGTGGTTAACCAAAATATGACGTACATATATATATATATATAAAAGGAATTTAAAAAAAGAAGCAAAATAGAAACTGGGACAATACTCCGAACACTGAAAACAAAGATTATAATTAACAATTTTTGGAGGTTCTAAGTTCTAAAAAAAAAGCTTAAAAATGCATCATCATGTCCCTATGGTCAATAGATAAACTCTTAGTGCTTAAAAATAGAAAAACCCAAAGCAACTAATGTTCAAAATGCCAAAAGAAGGTCGCGAGTGCAAAAAAAAAAGACTTTTGTTCCCTTTTCCCTTGTAGTCACTCAGAATACATGGTAACAAAAACTTGGCAAAAACAAGACATGGCAGGAGAGCCTTATCGAAGTCGAAACGAAGGTTATACTTTATATTTTTGGAGATTATGGAGCCCTAAAATGTAGCCGAAAATTTTATACGATGCCCCTATGGTTTAGGGTTTAAGGTTCAGGGTTTGGGATTTGAGGTTTAGGGTTTAAAGTTTTAGGATTTAGGGTTCAAGGTTTGGGATTTGAGGTTCAGGCCTCCAGAGTTTAAACTATTGAGTTTTTGGTTTAGAGTTACAGGGTTTAAGGTTTAGTCGAAAAAATTACACAGTGTCCCTACAGTTAAAAGAGGATCCTGACACCTAATCAGGGTTTAAAATGTTGTAAGAATCTCCTATGGTTTAGGGTTTAAGGTTCAGGGTTTGGGGTTTGAGGTTTAGGGTTTAAAGTTTTAAGATTTAGGGTTCAAGGTTCGGGATTTGAGGTTCAGACCTCCAGAGTTTAAAATATTGAGTTTTTGGTTTAGAGTTATAGGGTTTAAGGTTTAGTCGAAAAAGTTACACAGTGTCCCTATGGTTAAAAGAGGATCCTGACACCTAATCGGGTTTTAAAAGGTCGTAAGAATCTCCTATGGTTTAGGGTTTAAGGTTCAGGGTTTGGGATTTGAGGTTTAGGGTTTAAAGTTTTAGGGTTTAGGGTTCAAGGTTCGGGATTTGAGGTTCAGGTCTCCAGAGTTTAAAATATTGAGTTTTTGGTATAGAGTTATAGGGTTTAAGGTTTAGTCACAAAAGTTACACAGTGTCCCTATGGTTAAAAGAGGATCCTGACACCTAATCGAGGTTTAAAAGGTCGTAAGAATCTCCTAAGAGGAGAGTGAAAATAAAACTAGACAACCCTCTAAAATTTCAAAAGCCTAGAATAAAAATAAATCAAGAAGAACATAGCTTAAATGTTGTTATAATACATAGTTTTGAAAAGTTTTATGTCGAAAACGGGTCACATGGGACCCGAGTTTGTATCAATTTTTTTGCCACCTCCACCTCTATTGACCTTGCAGAGTTGCAAAGGAGTATAGATTCTTCGTTGATTAAAATTCGCTAAACAATCAAACCTCTAACACCCTGGTGCCTTCTCTTCAAACACTCTTTAATTAATTCAATATCTTCTTTACAACTCTCATATTCTAACGTCGATTCTCAATTTCTCAGGTACATCCCCTCATTCATTTTTAATTTTTTTCTTTAATTCATTTTAATTATTATTTCTGCAATTAAATTTTGCACTAATTTGCATGTTTGATGTTTATGCAATCTGTCATTTTAATTAGCACTTTTATTAATCTATTTTGTTTCTTTCCTTTTGGTATTATCAAATAACAATGCTTTAATCTTATGTTTATTTTACCTTTTTTTTTTTTTTGATATTGTTGTTCAGTGGGAAATTTTTGGTTATGGTTTTTAGGCTTTTGATTCTTGTAATAGTATGATGTATGGCTGTTTTTATCTTAATTTCTATGTCACAATGCTTTTTTGGGTACCCATTTGCTAAATTTGGGAAATTATCATTCTATTATATAGTGTGCTTTATAATTTGCAAGAAAGGTTTCATCTTTTGCTTCAAGCTGAAAATTTGAGTATTTTTTGTAGTTATGTTGTAGTTTATTGTTTTAAGGAAGCCAAAAAAAAAAAAGAAGTTACTTTACAGTTTTAACCAAAAAATGGTAACTTTTAGCTAATTCGTAACCTTTTACCCAACAGTAACAACAACTAAGCCTTAGTTCCAAAATCGGTACTTTTTACCCAACAAACAAATTTGTTTGGTTGATGGCAGATGCCAGACAAGAATATGGAAGCTTGATAAAGATAATATCCTATTTCAAGTTGGCACAACAAGTATTGATATTGGATGAAATGATAAAACAGTATACTTTCTCCGTTCCATATTAGTTGCAACGTTACATTTTGACTCACATTTTAAGAAAGAGATTTGAAAGCATAAACATGCGGATTTAGAGAAATAATTTTTACACCCATAGCTTGTAGGTTACCTCTTGCATGTGTAAAAGTTATTTTGATTAGTTTGCTCGTTTAAATCCTCATTTCCCTTCCTTAAAGTGCGTGTCAAAGTGTAACGTTGCGACTAATTGGGAGCGGAGGAAGTATGTCATTCTAGTTTGAAATGATAAAACTAAAACATATAGATGAAAATTGTATCGAATGGGTGCTTTTTGATGAGCTCATTAGGATGGATTGATTCTATTGTTGTTTTAAGTGATGTTTGACTTGGTTGTTCTGTGAAATTACAGGTAGAATCAGCTGCCACCTGTAGTATCGGCGGTGGTAAAGAAGGGATGTCACGTTACCGTGTAACAGCGCTACACAAGCTCCTTGGAAAAGTTATAGGGATTAGCCCTGCTAGAACTTCTGCCGTCAATGGCTGCCTCTGTCACCATCTTCCTCATCCGCTTTCAGTTTCTCCTTCACGATTATATTGTAGCAATCATATTCCAAATACGAACCCTGTCACTCTTCAGATGATAGATTACGCTCTTGGGCTGGCTCGTTCCAAGAA
Organism: Suaeda aralocaspica; assembly: GCA_016808085.1. Classification (NCBI taxonomy): domain Eukaryota; kingdom Viridiplantae; phylum Streptophyta; class Magnoliopsida; order Caryophyllales; family Amaranthaceae; genus Suaeda; species Suaeda aralocaspica. The sequence continues at coordinate 5,529,331 of PYUH01000185.1, read as the reverse complement.
AACTGGTCTCTTTATTCCCTCCCCCCAATTGGGATATAAGTTTACCTTTTGTTTTTGTTTGAATTGCTTTGCACTGTCGAGTAGGTCTACTATAAATATTTGTGAACTTTTTGCTGATTTGTTCGAAATTAAGGTGATAATTGCTGTCTTCAAGAAAACTTGATTTTGCTGTTGCTAATTGTGTTGAATTCCTGCATATTGTAGTTTTTATTTTATGATGATCTTTTCTCCAGAGGTGTTCAAAGTTTGAAAAGTTTGTTCTTATTGGGATCTGGCAGATGAATCTTACTCGGAAGCTTTGCTGGTACTGGAACAGGGTCTGTGTGGTCAATCACAAGACGGAACAGATGCCATCATAGAGAATACCAAGGGCATTGTTTTGCTTGCGATATCGAGTTTGTTGTCTGAAAGGTGTGGAGGATAGGCCTATAAATTGTCAACTTTCTTGATTTAGTTGCTCAAATGAGGAATAAGGCTAATAGTTCTGGCTCATTTGGTTTGGGTTAGGGGGAATACTGATGAAGCTATGCGAGCTTTGCTGATGATACAGGATTTAACTAGCTCTTCTGTTGGTGTAAGAGGTAAACTTAGTGATGGATCAATACAAATTTATCACTATTTGAATGAATACAATTATATTTACCTTTTGCCCAAAAACAAAAAAAAAGTATATTTACTGACTCTCTACTGCTGTAGTTGCTGCTATGGAAGCATTAGTTGGGCTCAACCTAGAACTCGGCTTGGTATGCCTCTCTTACATATATTCGCACTCCTTTTTTTATATCGTTTGTTTGAAGCATCATGTAAGGCATGAAATTTCGTCACCTCTTTTGAATTCCTGGTTTATGCTGATGACTGGTAATTTTGAATCGATTTAACTTTTCCAATGCGTTTCCTTCACGAAGAATTGTATTTCTCTGCTGAAAATGAGTTGATTTGTAAATGGCATAAATTCATATGAGACTGTCCTTTTTATACAGGACGATACCTCATCAGTGCTTGCAGATAAATGCTTGAAACTGTTAGAGCATGAAAACATGGAGAATGGTGATGAATGTGGCTTCAAAGTATTTAGTGCACGTTCTAAGGCCATTAAGGGCTTGGTCGAGTTAGTTCAAGGTGATATGGAATCAGGTAAAGAGATGATCGCTGGCCTATTGGTTTATTTTCAATTTTATTTGGACCACTTTCTTTATTGACTAGATTTTTGATTTTAGCCAAGGTCTTCTTTGAAGGATGTGAAGATGAAAGCTTGATTGGTGAGATACAATTCTTTGAGCTTATTACATGGATGCCTAGCTATTTTCCCTTTAATGAGTGTGTCATATTGTGTAGGCAATGCATCTCTCTCGTATGGAGTATTCTTGCATGCTAAGCGGGACTTCGATGCAGCAAAAGAGTTGTACCAGAAAGCGATTACTGATTCATCTGAGAAGAAGGGTTTCAGTGATCCATATGACTTGGGGGCATGTAATATGTCACCACAAGAAGTTCTGTTGGCAGCTACATGTTCTTTGGGGCAGCTTGAGTCACATATGGGGTAATGGGACCCATAATTTAGATTTCTCTTTTTTGTTGTTTTTTTTCTTCACCACAGTTCAATCAACCAATCAATCACAGTCTTAATCCTTTCTTCACCACAGTTGTTTCAATATTTTAATTTTGTGCTTCATCAGGAATTTTGGTGATGCAGAGGAGATAATGACCAGGGCATTAAAGAAAGCAGAAGAATATTTTGGTAGCTGTCTAGTTTATCTGTAAATACTGCTGTTGAATTTTAACTGCTTGTAAATTTTACAGAATTTTTCCTTTATTGATCTTTTGCAGGCACACACCATCCTAAAGTGGGAGCTGTCTTAACCTGCATAGCTCTCATGTATCGACAGAAAGCAACTGCAGAACGTTCAAGCTCTCTGTTAATACAAGAGGTTAAGATTCTTTTCTTGAATGGTCCTTACAAAACCATTATAATTATTCATCTTCGTTTGTGTGTTTAACAGTTGTTAGTGCTGTCTTGGTACCATCTTAATTATAAGGAGTTAAGGACTCGTGATCTGTTACTCACAATAAAGAAAATACTAAGTGGAGAATTTCTTGGGCACTTGGGAGTGTAGTGTCTTTCCTATGGAATACTCCGTTGCAAGATCACACTCATATAGTCAAATATATTATTACCTTATTTTATTTCATCGTACCAGAAATGCCTGGTTTGCCCAAACGCCAAACCTGAGTTGTACCTGAATTTACATGACTTGATTTTAAGCTGGCCTGAAAGAAAATAAATTTAATTAATCGTCACGCTGTGCTATTTTACAATAGCCCTGAATATGGCCATTGGCCGGTATTCTTCTGAGATGTACTTCTATGAATCATTGCTTGAATGTGGACCAGTTCAAGCTACTTGTTCCCGATACCGTGGCTGTTATCTTAAAAGTAATTCATGCGAATGCTTAGGATTGTCATCATTATTTCATTTTGCTTCTTGGAATGTGATCTGCTTAATTCAGTACTCTTTCGAGTAAACAATTGTTTGTTCTGTGCACAGGGACTATACAGGAAGGCTGTAGATATGCTAAAGGCCCCTGCACTAAAGACAGATGGTATGAGGTGTTATTTTGTTTATTCATTTCGCATTATTTGATGATAGCATTTACCTTGTTGTAAGTAATAAGTACTCCTAGATACTACTATACTTGAT
>PYUH01000185.1:5487297-5510082 GCA_016808085.1 Suaeda aralocaspica | reverse complement strand
CTAAGGTTTTCTTTTTTGTTTATCGATGGTTATCATATTGCATATCTTGGACGGCCATGGGACCTTTGGAAGGGTGGTTTTTGCATACACCATGGATCAGTGTGTCAGACATGAAGGTTGGCAGGCAATTGGGGCAAGTGTGAGAATGAAAGGAGTGCTTGCTTCTATGAGTAACAGGTATGTGCACATATGGCACTTGTTTCTGTTTTGCATAAATGTTTTATCACTGAATACAACATATCTGAATTTACATTTTGCGAATTGCTTGAACACATTAAGATTAGCTTGTGGCTAGTACTGAGCTTTTTGCTCTTTTGTTTTTGTGTTTACCTTTTATCCTACAACTGTGATTCATAACTTTTTTTGATTGCTTCTCTATTAAATTTCACCAAGGTGTAAATTCTGTCACTATTGATCTATCATATTGCAAACTGCTATGATGAAGTGGTCTAAGAGTTAAAAATCCAATAAAAGTCGGGAACAATATGGGACAATTGAGTATGAACCCAACAGCGACTGATTGTCATGGGGCAAATGCCCACTGGTGGTTAAAAATTTGTATGCTTGTATGTATAAGTGGAAGATGTTATAGTTCATTCCATATAATTAATTTCGGAACCTATCATCTCTTTTGAAAACTATATTCCAAAAGATATAGATCAGAGTTAGATTTTGTTTGTTGTTGGCACAACTGTTTGTGGTCATTTGTAAGAAATGGAGTTGAGAACGAAACACCCCAAAGACACCAATACCATAGCTATCCTTGATCATATGAACTTTCCATGATTCTATCTCCATCATACCAATTACCAATGTAGGATCTTTAAGAAAACCTTTCAGTTGTAAAAAGCTAGCTCCCCTATTCATGTTGACCAGCAAATTGGTATGATATTTCTTTGATGATGAAGGTGTTTCGGACCGGGTTGCAATCAATCAAAAGGGTTGGATGGGCGAGAGAATTGATGGACGATGAAGCAGTACAATTTCTTGTGCACTCTTTGTTGACCCTGATCAGCAAAGACCTTGGTTAGCCCCTAGAATGGGTATACGGATACCTTACTCTGCTTGAAGCAGGCCTCATTCAAGGTGTATCTATTTATATAATGCTCGAGTATTGAGGGTGTCGTGTGATGATGATGATATAGATAAATAAATCTGCAGTATAGCATAAACTGTGTTGAGCTTTGAGGAAAATGTTTCTGTAAAAAGTAAATATAACTCTACTCATTGCAGTATAGATGTTTTGCAATAATGATTATGGCGAACAGACAATGAATCCCACTACAATATAGCTCGATATCATGTGTTCTCGTAAGGAGGGTCTCCTGTTCTTTTGTCATTGTTTTCTGATTGATTACGGATATATCAGTACTTGTGTGGTGGTGTTTGAAAATAGGCTACATAGTCTGAACATCATGTACACTCAGCAGCATTAGAAATTGAAATCCAATAGAAGTCGGTCATCATAAACAATATATGGGACATGAATGGAGTATGAACCACAAGTGATGATGATGATGACATGGGGCAAAAATCGCCCCCCACCAAAAACACACCCAAAACAACCAAAAAAAATCACCCAACACCCCCAACCCAAACACAAAACAACCAAATCCAAACACCCAAACCCCCCACACACCACCCCCCACAACCAACACCACCAAACAAAAACCACCCCCCCCACTCCAACAAACCAACACAAACCCCACCCACCCCCACAACCCACCCCCCCCCAAACCACAACCCCCCCCCCCCACCAACCCCCCCCCCCCCCCACCCCAACCACCCCCCCCCCCCCCCCCCCCCCCCCCCCCCCCCCCCCCCCCCCCCCCCACCCCCCCCCCCCCCCCCCCCCCCCCCCCCCCCCCCCCCCCCCCCCCCCCCCCCCCCCCCCCCGGGGGGGGGGGGGGGGGGGGGGGGGGGGGGCATTTGCCCCATGTCAATCAATCACTTGTGGTTCATACTCCATTGTCCCATATATTGTTTTATGACCGACTTCTATTGGATTTCAATTTCTAATGCCTGCTGAGTGTTACATGACTAGTCCTTCAGATTTTCAAACAACACCAGCCAACAAGTACTGATATATCCGTAATCAATCAGAAAACAATGACAAAAGAACAGGAGACCCTCCTTACGAGAACACATGAATCAGCTATATTGTAGTGGGATTACATTGTCTGTTCGCCATAATCATGTATTGCAAAACATCTATACTGCAATGAGTAGAGTTATATTTACTTTTTACAGAAACATTTTCCTCAAAGCTCAACACAGTTTATGCTATACTGCAGATTTATTTATCTAATATCATCATTCACAGACACCCTCAATACTCGAGCATTATATAAATAGATACACCTTGAATGAGGCCTGCTTCAAGCAGAGTAAGGTATCCGTATACCCATTCTAGGGGCTAACCAAGGTCGTTGCTGATCAGGGTCAACGAAAGAGTGCACAAGAAATTGTACTGCTTCATCGTCCATCAATTCTCTCGCCCATCCAACCCTTTTTGATTGATTGCAACCCGGTCCGAAACACCTTCATCAAAGAAAATATCATACCAATTTGCTGGTCAACATGAATAGGGGAGCTAGCTATTTACAACTGAAAGGTTTTCTTAAAGAATCCTACATTGGTAATTGGTATGATGGAGATAGAATCATGGAAAGTTCATATGATCAAGGATAGCTATGGTGTCTTTTGGGGTGTTTCGTCTTCAACTCCATTTCTTACAAATGACCACAAACAGTTGTGCCAACAACAAACAAAATCTAACTCTGAATCTATATCTTTTGGAATATAGTTTTCAAAAGAGATGATAGGTTCCGAAATTAATTATGAATGGAACTATAACATCTTCCACTTATACATACAAGCATACAAGAATTTTTTAACCACCAGGTGGGCATTTGCCCCATGACAATCAGTCGCTTGTGGTTCATACTCAATTGTCCCATATATTGTCACCGACTTTTATTGGATTTTTAACTCTTAGACCACTTCATAGCAGTTTGCAATATGATAGATCAATAGTGACAGAATTTACACCTTGGTGAAATTTAATAGAGAAGCAATCAAAAAAGTTATGAATCACAGTTGTAGGATAAAAGGTAGAGACACAAAACAAAACAAATGAAGCTCAGGTACTAGCCACAAGCTAATCTTAATGTGTTCAAGCAATTCGCAAAATGTAAATTCAGATATGTTGTATTCAGTGATAAAAACATTTATGCAAAACAGAAACAAGTGCCATATGTGCACATACCTGTACTCATAGAAGCAAGCACTCCTTTCATTCTCACACTTGCCCCAATTGTGCCAACCTTCATGTCTGACACACTGATCCATGTAAGTGTATGCAAAAACCACCCTTCCAAAAGGTCCCCATGGCCGTCCAAGATATGCATATGATACCTTTCCATTGCCGGTGATCACACATCTAAGAAAGAAAGTACACACTGTAGTTCTAAGAATACAAGAATGACAAAGTATGTAAAGTAAACTGAAATGGTCCAAATGATATATCATCCTTGCAGTGTCAAGTTGTGCAAGAAACTGGAACATTTGGATCGAACTTTTAATGGGAACATAAACTTAGGATGAAATTTCTGATTTACCTTAAAAAAACGTAACCAGTGCTTTCTTGAGATGACTTCCTGCTTTGTGCAGTAATAAAACCCTCCGATTTGCAGTGAATATGACAGTGCTCCAACAGAGCAGTACTATTCCCGAAAATAAAGTCTACGCTTCCTTCAACGTAGCAGTCTCTTAGATAATGCTTCCCGTAATGTAAATACAGAGTATCCTGATGAAAATGACCAACACAATAGTAAATATTCATCATGTAACCAAAAAAAAAGGTAAGGTATTATGAACTTCAGACACAGAACATGCTAATTGGAACAATCTTTAATGCATATTCCAACTTACACACTTATGATATACTACTCAGCAATTATAATGCACTTGATTGATAACTTGATCTAAGTGAAGCATTGCTAGATAGAAAGAAATGCAGAAGATTCAGCAGTCTCACTTTCAAGTTTTCACCCTCCACTGAATCAATGTAAAACTACTATAACCAGCCACCTGGGAGCACACCTAGCACCACTAATCTGATTTTGCAAAGTATTTTTAGTTAGACGGTTAGACCCTTGACCTGAAAGCCGGAAAAATTCAACTTCTGATCATAGTGATCAAGTATGGTTAATTGCACCAATCCAGTTTACAGTCATAGCCAAGCAACTGATCACTGATGGAAAATGTGTTCATCAGTCACTTAATTACATAAGCAGCACATCAACAACTTACTAAGTAAGTAGTATAGACGATCTACTGCAACGCGTAGAGCAATCAGAGCACAATGCATATATATGATGAAAAACACTTTCTAATTGAAGGCTTATGGCCGTCACACTGGTCACATGTTCAAACTAGGACTGTGTTCTTCCACATAGTAACAAGACATAAAACTATTTGTTTCACTTTTACTACGTGCTAATACTTGCACTGACATTCGAACACACGGTAGGCCATTAATACAATCGCCGCAGCTTCAAGTGATGAGATCAACATCAAAAATTTAAAATCCTAATCACTTGATACTGATTCTCAAGGACACAACATTTCATTTATAACAAGGAACTCAGCATACCTGCCATCCTAAGAACCTGCAATTGTAAAACGCACAGCGATCAGCCGTTACCCTCAATGCCACCGCCTGTCCTGATCCCTACAACCAACAGTACCCCATTAGACCATTACAAAAGGAAATCCAACAAAACCTCTCAATTCAAACATAAAAAAAGAAATCAAAACTTCAACCTTCAATCTCAATTACAATAGGAAATCCCTTTTAGAGCATGATTTAAAAATCCCATTATAACTAAAATAATCCACTATTCCTTTCCATGAAAACAAACAAAAAAAAATGAGTTTATAAATATAAACCCAAATACATAAATTCAACAACATTAATAAAAAAATAAAAACTTTAACACAATTTCAATTACAAAATAGAAACCCCTTTTATAACATGATTCAAAAACCAAAAAATTAAAAAGAAATAGAACCTGAGGAGCAGAATTCTCAAAAGTAACATTTTCAGCAATAAAGTCATGACCTTCCACAATCACTGTCCCACATCCAAATGTCCCTGTTCCAATCAACCTTGATTGCTGCATAATTTCATCAAAGATTCAATCTTTTTTAAACCCCAACAAAATTTTAAATTGAAAATTTAAAAAAAGAAAAGAAAAAACCTGATGATGTTGAATATTAGAGGCAGTATTGCAGGCAGTAAGAATAGTTTGTTCAGGAGATAAACCAGCAAAAGTGATGAAATTTTTGGTCTTTGCTATGTACACAGGTTGTTTATATACCCCAGGTGACAGACGAATTATTGTTCGACACGTGTTTGCTAGTGGTACTGCGTCAACTGCTTCCTGCACCGTCGTATATTCGCCGCTTCCGTCTTGCGCCACCGTTATCACTCTCGCCATTTTCAAAATATAATTTGTTAGGGGAGTATTTTTGCTGTTTTAAGGGAGTGTTTGGATATGAGGTAAATAATGAGAATTAAATGGAAAGAGAGAATCAGAATGTGAGAGTGGTAAAAGAGAATCAAGGAGTTAAGTGAAGTGAATTGCGGTGATTTAACGCTTAGAATCTTTAATTTGTTGTCTATTGTTGAATTGCGGATTTGGGAAGTTCAATTATTTGGTTCCATGGTTTTAAGAGAATCGTATTAAAATTAGTTTTCACACTTTTCTTTTATTTTTGAATTGGATTGTTTTGGTATGTAGTAATCAAGGTCAAGATTGAGGATTGTAAATTAAATTTGTATTGCTCTTCATGACTTATCAATTGTTAATATATTGAGAAATTCACCATAACAAAGTAATTTTATAGTAACTTAGTAAGATTATAACCTTATGAGTCAATCTCGTTCACTTTTAGGTACTATCTTCGTATCTAATGTTAACATAAAATAGAAAGAAAATTGTTTAATCGTTACAAGCAATTTGAAACAGATGTAGTATATCTATTTACCATAACTTAGAAAGATCATTCAATTTCTTGTTTTTAATTGCAAATGTAAAGTGAATCACCAACACTTCAAGTGGCTAGTTCTTAATTGACATCATATTACAAAAGAAAAATGAAACGGGTCAACAATAATCACTAATAATATGGTCAGATAAACTATTGAGTTCACAACATAGAAAATCCAATGGTTGACCATGTTATGATCGATCATCAATTAATATTTGTATTCTATAGCAAGGTACAATACAAACCCTTATATTATAATGGATCCTAATTTAGGGGAAGGTGGGAGGGAGATGCCCTTGGGAAGGAACAATGGGTTAGCTCATACAAGCGAAGGTCTCGATTATGTTGAGCTACATATGTCAAAATATTCGCTGCTTGATTAGCTTCTCGAGAGACATGATGGACAGAGTTCGAAAACTTTCATGTTATTGAGCTTAAAAATTAGAGGAGCTTCTTCCTCTCAAAAAATATTTTAAGATGCCAGAATTGTATTGTAGCCACAGAAAGAACGATGATAATTGAAAAGAAACTCAACACTATCATATTTGATTTGGTTGATCTGTTTAATAGCTCCATTTCTTCTTCTCTAATACAACAAAATAAAAAACAAACAGTTTAGTGCATATATTTCTTTATTGCAAATCTTAGCTTCAACAGTTAATAAAAATGATTTATTATATCAGTAATCAAAATGAGAAATATATATAAAGAGAAAATAACTAAACATAAGCTAGGTCTTATTCACCTTTCATGAAGGTAAAACATTTCATCATGGATGGATGTCACAGAATCATACAATCGTCGCATTTCAGTGTTCAACACCTAATTAAACACAAGGTGAAGTGGAAAATAAGATTATAAGCTTTTAAAAATTAATTTCAAGTCCAATAAGTTCAGATAAGTTAGGTGTTCTACAAATATATGTTATGCTACTAACGTAAATTAAATAATGTACATTTTACATCCAACCCATGAATGGAAAATAACACGAGAAAGTGAGAAACTCACATCAAGCTGACCTTTGCGAGCAACGTTGAACCAATCATTAGTTTCGACCCCGGTCTTCCACTCGAATTCAATAGAGATCTTTGCAGGAGGGTTATGGTAAGGAGCCCAAAAACATGTCAAGTAATTCCCAGTGTGTGCTGCAGTAAATGCGAAATGACCTGATTCAACTACGTCCTTATAATGGTAACTGATACCTCGAGGCGACGTAACCTGCATAAGGACCGTACCATGTTTTATCATACGTTTCATCATGTACGTATATAGACTACAAGCATGTGTAACATAACTACAAAAACAATATATATTTTAAAATATTATTGTCATATTAATTCTCAAATTAAAAATCCTAAAATTTGTCACAACATGTCGTGACTAATATAAATCATGCATCAAGATCGATCAACAACAAGAATATGTACACGAGTGGTGATTCGATGTGTAGGAGGGGCGGGATGACCGTTGATAGGAGTAATGACATTGTATTTGCCAATGGTCATGGCATTTTGGTTGATCTCTTCAGAGATGCATTTTGTGGATCCTGATTTGAGATCGAACCGTAGTGAGGCACAAACATGTAAGCTTAGGGAAAGGCATAGTATGATATCAAGGATCATTATTTTAACAGTAGGCATGGTAGATGATATATGTTTAAGTAAGGGAATATGAATTAGTAATATAAGTGATCAAATAGAAATAGAGAGATGTATAGTTATGTTTTTCCGAGTTGATAGGATAAGCAATGACCAGGTTTTATTTTGCTGGTGAGTTTTTTTTTTGTTAATAATGTCTATAATCTTTTTTCTTTTTTTTCTTGCATGCATGGTTTGATGAGTGAAATACATTATTTGTGTTATTTTTTATAGAACAAAAATTTTCTTACAAAAGCTTTAATCAATATATATATTTAAAGATGTTTCTTTATTTATTTTTATTTTTTTCAATTGAACTTGATCACAATCTAACTTATCAATTTCACGTCCCTTAATTAACTAATTACTTTTCAAAATTAATCAATTTTCCTTATCGTTATTTTAATCAAAAGGAGATATAACAACCCTCTTGTGACCAGAACTCCGGCAGATTGAGGGCAGATCGCCTTGTCCAACCCACACTCTATGATTGGCTAAACAGAATCATCATAAGCATTGAATTTAATTCATATGCATGCACAAAATCCAGTGTCACCCCAAAGGATATATGAGAAAGTGGTAGACTGGTAGCAGCAAGATACATTGTTGTCGAAAATGTTGTCATATTGCATCGTTCCAGCTACAACTAACTGTGTCAACAAACTGCTAATTCACTTGAAAGAAACACTGAGCAAAGTTAATAAACGCTACTCCCTCCAAGCACTTTACTTGCTTCCTCACTATCAGTTTGCTGAATAGTGATCACAAAGAGTAGCCCAAACTAAGTGAAAGAAAAGTACAAAACTTGTTAGTTCTGCATTCAGGCTTTTTACCCAAACGCTACTTATATGTTGTACTGAATTGTACACACGGGCTCTTGGTCAACGTACCAACATTCATGGAGCAGAGTTGTTAATTTGTTGGTCAACTGTATCCTCATTATCTGATGGTGGAGCATCATTACTGTTAGAAGGAGAGTTCTCAGCTGTCACGGCTCCACTACCTTCATCACTTTGGTCCCTAAATATCACTGCAAAAGATAATGGGTTATAAGTTGAGCTTGTTCGAAGTCCTTGTATAGTTCTGATTGCCGAAAGAGTGCTCCTATATAGATCATGGGGTGCCTCGCTTGATGATGATGTTTCGGGAGGAATATTGGTTATATCAGAGAGTGCCGGATCTGTTTGATTTTGATCCCGAGGAGCTGATGTAGATTCGGTGACTTCCTCCTCCAATGGGAAGAGAAGCTCAAGGTTGGCCTCACACTCCCTGACTAATCGTGTCAGGGGTTCCGTAGTGAAGAAGGGCTGATGTGTTGCAAGTTGTGTGAAAGGAAGTCGAAGCAACCCACCTGTTCTTTTGTCATACTTTTTCAAAATCTTAACAAGTCCTGTCAATCCACAGATCAGAGGTTGTATGGTTATACAGGTCCATCAAGTTATTTTGCGTAAAATCTACAGTATAATGGAGACATGAAACCAACTGTACCTGTAAAACTTAGGGAGGTATATATACTTTTGGAAAGCAGCATCTCCCTAGATCAGTGACAGCACCTTATGAATCAAATTAGGATTTTTAAGGTAAAGCAAAGGATAGCTAGTATACCTGCAAAATTGAGGGAGCTATAATTTTTTAGAAGCACCATTTCCCCATGTATAGTGACAAATTCTTTGCGAATATCCATCATTTCTTCACTAAATTCACTTTCCGATGGTGAAATTCCATCCCTTCTGTTCTCCCTTACCCTTAATATCCTTTCTTTTAATTCCTGTAAACATTAATCAACACAACAACAGACAGCTGAGCACCATATGCAACTAAAACTTGACAACATACACCAAAATTATCTTTAAAGTTAAAACGTTGGACCAAAGCAATTGTCATTAATCCTCCCCTTCGTGGCTACATAAGGAAGATCTTTGAAAAGAAAGACGCAACAAACACTGATTAAAGTAGTATCATTATTGTGCACAAATGGGAGCTTGTAAGAAAGTAAGAGGCACGGGGTTGACGGGCATTGTATAGGTAAGAAACAAAGAATAAGGACTGATTCCAAAAATCTCAACAAAAGAAGGAAAGGATTCTGAACTCAAGATCATACAGCTTACGTAATTACCATTTATCAAGGAACACAAATCAAAATACAGCTAACTAAAGCGAAAAAACACCCAGACTTGTCGAATCCAACACCCAAAATATACACTTGTCTCATGCTTTTACATGTGAGGAACTTAGAGTGGAGTCGATTCATCAAGTTTATGTGAATCAAACAGTTTGCAAAATTTACTAAGTAACTAACATGTTAAGTGCATTTATGAGACCATTTTTGAAAGCAAAGCTGCTCACCACACTTCTAGGCCTTTTTCAACAGAGGCAATCAACTAAATCTAAGAAAAGGGCAATTGCTGAGATAGAATCTGTCACTGTGTAATTATGCTCTCTAGTTGCCTTAATAATGATAACAAATTATACGAACAAAAAGGTTTCTATCATGAAGATATAGCTTCTGCTGAAACAACAGGTCAAAAGGCTTTTCATTTTTCAGGAAGTTAAGCATGGCCTGGTTTCCTAAACTGAGAGCCAATCAGCATACTTGAACAAACCTCGATTGCAGTTTCGACCACCCTGCACATGTGAGTCTCATCAGCCCCTTGGTAAGTATGGGGCGCGTCTGCAACTGTGGTGGGTGCATGCATGTATGCACTCATCAGAGCCCACAACCAAGCTACACAGCTTGCCCTCAACCACGTGCTCCCCCTTTCCTTCCGTTGGAAAATGCTACATAGTACAAAAAGAGGTTGTGTGCCTTCAACCATACTCATGGTACAAACACCCCCTTGAGACTTTACAGTCATAGGAAAGGTCGCCAAAAGGTGACGAGATAGTGAGAATGACCAAGGGGTCGTGATTTAGGAAATCCTCGATAGAGGGATCATAAGAGGTCTTTAAGGGCCGAAAACGATCGTGGGGAGTCCTACGGTAGTCCATAACATGTGGTAAAAGATTAAGGCGGAAAAACAGCGGAGCCCGAGGCGGCCCCTACGGAGGCGTGAAGCAAAGGTTATTATCCACTGTTTTTGGGTTCTAGGGGTCCCGAGAAAAAAAATTTCGCAAATATTTTGGGGTGCCCGTATCGTCAAAATATGAACACAAACCAAGCTATTCAGGCTGAAAAGGTCATAAGAGGGATGATAACAAGGTTCTAGACGGTTTCGTAAGAGGGTGTTTTTCCCTTCTCCGGAAGAGGCCATAAGAGGACTTTAGGGGCTGAAACCGATCGTGGAGAATCCTATGGTTGTCCATAGCACGTGGTAAAAAAACGGGGCAAAACAATGACGGGACCCGAGACGGCCCCTACGGAGGCCTAAGACGAAAGCTATTAGCTATTGTTTATTGGTGTTTCGGGGTCTCGGAAAAAAATTTACCGAAAATTTTTCGGGGTGCCTGTATGGTTAAAATATGAACCTAAATCAATCAATTCAGGATGAAAAGGTCATAAGAGGGATAATAACAAGGTTATAGACAATTCCATAAGAGGTTGTTTCTCCCTTCTATGGAAGAGGCCATAAGAGAGATCATAGGAGGTCTTTTGGGATCGAAACCGATCGTGGGGAGTCCTAAGGTGGTCCATAGCACGCAGTCAAAAGACGAGGCAAAAATAAGATAGGACCAATGCGGCCCTCTAGAGACCTCAACCAAAGACCATTATCCACTGTTTTTGGGGTTTAGGGTCACGAAAAAAAAAAATGGCCAAAAATTTTCCAGGGGCCCGTATGGTCAAATTATGACCCTAGACCAAGAGATTTAGGGTGAAAAGACCTTAAGAGAGATGATAACAAGGTTCTAGACGATTCTCGGAAGAGTCTGTTTTTCCCTTCCACGGAAAAGGCCATAAGAGGGATGATTATATGTCTTTAGGGGCCGAAATCTATCATGGGGAGTCCTATGGTGTTGCATAGCACGTGGTAAAAAAACGGAGCGAAAATAAGACAGGTCCCGGGACGGCTCCTCGAGAGGCCTCAACCAAAGGCTATTATTCACTGTTTTTCTGAGATTCTAGACTCCCGGGAAAAACAGCCAAAATTTTTTTGAGGTGCCCATATGGTCAAAATTTGAACTCAAACCAAGTGAATTGGGGTGAAAAGGCCCTAAGAACATCCCGTATGATCAAAATCTGTTTTTTTTATCTGAAAGAGGGATAGTAATAAGTTTTTAGAGGCCAAGATCGATTGTGGAGAGTCATGTCTTCATCCCGAGCACGTGAAAGTAATCCTTCAAACGTAACAACCTTTTGAGGCTAAAATCGGGCGTGGTTGGGATCCTAAATACTGAGTGAACATAACAATTAATGAAGGCTGACACAAGAAACCTACAAAGTATTGGTCACTCACCTCTAATCAACAATCTCTACCAAAGTAATTCGCTTAATTTTTCATTAAGCACTAGTGCACAACCTACTACAAAAGAACATTAATGGATGGCTCCGAGCCAAAGTTTTGAACATGCTACTCTATGTTGTATAGAAAAATCTGATTCTCCTGTGTCTTACTCGACACAATGAAGACAATACTAGCACACGTTTTAATGAAAAAGTTTTATCTTAGTAGCCAGAAATGGGACATATGGCAAAGAGGCATCAAAAAGACAAAAACAATATTTTGGTAACAACAATGTATTGTTTCCCTCTCGTTTGCGTTCAAATTATTTCATTTACATCCACTAATCACTTTCTTAGAACATGTGCAAATGATAAATTAATATAGTGTAGACGAAGTGTAGTTCATGCTTCCAAATTTTATCAAAGACCAATTTTAAATGGTTGAATCCTACATAACTCCTAAGCAAATTTCGAAATTCAAGAAGTTGTGAAATCCCAAGGCTCCATACTAGAGAGAGATTACAAGACATCAAAAAGAGAAACAAATAAAGTTAGACAGATTTGTGCAATCAAAGTGAGATTTGGTGGACCAAAATCTACCATATTTCAACCCCAAGTTTTATTGTTTTATTGTCACTGCATCTATTTTCCTAGTTCATAACATCCTCCAAACTTTCCACAACACGGTTAGAAGATGGAGAAGACAACAAACAATTGAAGGAACGAGAGTTAAAAAGTGAAAATCTGCCCAATATTCAGTCCATGATCAAGTCAATGATCCAAAGGCTCGTAGACAAGCATAGGAATGAAGAAAGTTTAACAACAATTAAAATTACAAGGAAGTCACTGCCGATTTAACATTCTTAAAAGAAGTTACGCTCCCTCGTAAAGTAATGGGATTTTCTCAATCAACCACCAAGCAGTGTTGAAGTTGAACGTGTTAAACTGCCCGGGCGAAAGACATTTGATGGAAGTCGTGATTCCAAGACTTTAGAAAACTTCATATGGGACTTGGAACATTACATCAAAATCATTAAAAGGAAGGATAATGCGAAAGTTGACATTGTTGCATTGACGCCAAACTTTGGTGGAGGTTGAGAACGGAAGCACATAGAGCCACATAGAAACAACCCATCACGAAATGGGAAGAGATGGCGGAACTTCGTTGGCAATGCCTTTGGAACCATGCAGAAAGGTTGCGTGAATAAAGGCATAATGGAAGCATAAAGGAGTATGTCAAGGAGTTTTTTCGAGGGCTACGCGTTGGCAAATCACCAAAAAAAAAAAGCCTCTAAACTACAAGTTGGAATTTCGGTAATATTTAACCCTCAAATAGATCAATTTCTTCTAGACATGTCTACTAGGAAGCACACCCTAACCTAGATGATTGTTTTTGGTTGGGAGATGGGGGTTGCATACATTGTCAACGAACCATATTATAATATAAGTGTTCGATTTGGGAGAAAATAACACTCGGTGTTCCTTCAATAGCTAATATAGTATATTGACAGAAATTATGATATGATTAAACTGTTATTCATCAATTTTGACCCTCCAAGTCCCTGAGTTGCCACCCTCCCATGACCCTTTCCAAGTTACTCCCTCTATTCCTATTTTTCCTTACAAGTTCCATTTTGACATAGTTCCTTTACCAAAATATTTTATTCAATTTTAATGAAACTTTGTAATGATTTTTTAAAATAGACATACCCCACACGCCACTAACAATATTCATAATACCCACACAATGTTTTGATCTCTCTCTTAACCTTCTTCTCTCTCCTTACAATACTCACACATCTTTATTCTCTTTCCCTCAATTTTTTTACCCCAACTAGACCACCATTGTTGCAATAATATCCAAATCAAGTGCTTCAATAGTATAGTGACGTAAGAGAAAAATAGAAAACAAACCAAAATGGAATATGTAAACGGTAATTATTCGTCTCCCGATAACATGTTATTAGTTTTCTAGCCAATTTGAACCTTCATTGGGTTAAACAAAAAAAAAAAAATCAGGATATCGAAGCCCCCGAAAAGTGTGACTTATAGCCCTTGTTTTTGGCTTAAAGAGGACTTTTCAAGCATATGTCTTGTTCTCTCTTCGAATTCTACCCACTGAATTCCGGTGAATTCCGGTAAAATCTGGGGTAACCCAAGCTCGATTTAAGCCTCTAAAAATTTGTTATGTTTACTCTTCTGACAATTTTTGAAAAGAGAACTAATCTTTATAGGATTCCCGATAAAGGGAACACTATTATTTTACATGATTTCCCTATAGTCAAAAGAAGGCCCTTAGAGTAGCTTGTCGGTAATTAAAAGGCCATAAGAAGATCCGATGAGAGCAGAAGAGACTAGTGTGCCTTCTTCCACAATATCTCTAAGAGAGGACTAATATCAAGTTATTAGAGGGAAAAACCGATCATGGGGTGTTTTGTGGTCACCCAAAACACATGGTAGAAATACAATGTGGAAACAAGAAAGAGCCCGAGAAAGCCCTCCGGAAGTCGAATATAAAGACTATAAGTCACACTTTTAGGAGGTTTCGGGGTCCCGAACATAAAATTTTAAATGGTGCATGTAGGTCATAAAAAAACCCTTGGACAGCTTGTCGAGTGTTGTCATAGAAAGGTTCCTGGGAAAGCAAAAAAAAAAACTAGTATACCCTTCTTCTGAAATAACAAGAAATACCTAAAATTTCATATGTTGACCCACGAATCAAGGGAAGGCCCCTATTAAAAAGCTAAAAATGGCTTGAAAGCTAATAACACGGTGTCGGGAAACGAATAATTACCCTTTAGATATTCATTTTAGGTTTGTTTCATCTTTTTTTCCGTCACTTTTCAAACACTTGATTTTGATACTACTATAACAATGACAATATGGTTCAATTGGGGTATATAATTGAGGAAAAGAGAAGAAAGATGTGTGGGTATCACAAGGAGAGAGAAAAAGACATTGTGTGGGTATTATGAATATTGTGAGTGGCATATGGGGTATACCCATATAAGAAAATCTATAAAATTTTCTTAAAATTGTAAAGTTTTTTAGTAAAGAAAAATATAAAACCGACCAAAACAGAACTTGTAAAGAAAATAGGGTTTAGAGGAATGGAGGGAGTAACTTGGGAACATGAGTTGGTCACAGACTTATGGGAGGACGAGAATTTGGGAACTTGCGGGGTCAAAACATGTGATGTTCATAATCACTGTCAATATACTATATTAGCTATTAAAGGAATAGTAAGGCATATTCACTGTCAAGTATTATTTCCTCCCAAATCAAACACTTATGTCATAACATGGTTCCTTGACCATGAAAGCAACCCCCCTCCTTCCCCAAAGCAATCATCCACGTCCGCGGGGAGTGTCTAGTAGACTTTCTTAGAAGAAATTGATCTATTCTAGGGCCAAATATGACCGGAAATTCTAATTTGCAGTTAGAGGCCTTTTTTGGCATTTTTATTTGGACAAATTCCTTTGGGAATTTGCCAACGCGTAGCCCTCAAAAAAATCCTTTACATCTCCCTTATGCTTCCATCTATGTTACTCAAACACGGATTAAGCGTATACTCGCATAAGAGTCTCCAAGTGTTGGACTACGCCATTTTGTAGAAAAAGTGTAGTTTATAGTTAACAAATGGAGTATGCGGATGGAGTATCATATCCCACACAATACAATGTGACACTCATTTTTTTTAGGTAAATGAGGGTGTCGGGATAACATAGGCTTTCATTATGCCTTCATTCACGCAACTAATCGCAAGTAACCCCTATCGCATGGTTTAGAAAGTATTGCCTACGGAGTTTCGCCTTTATCTCTTCCCATGTTATGATGGGTTCTTTCTTAGCAGCTCAATTCCTTCCATTGTCGATCTCCACCAAAGTTTGGCGTAAGTGCGACAACATCAACCTTCGTATTATCCCCCCTCTAACCAACTTTGAAGTAATGTTCCAAGTCCCAAAAATCCAAACTGTAGTACTCACTCACGAAAAAGTTTCAAAATGAATAATAAATGTAGTATAATTATATAAATTTCCATTCGTAGTTGAACCTATATAGCAAAACAAATCCAAGTCTATATCTATACACAGAAAAAAGAAAGCCAAAAACAAGATCACAATAGTCATCTTTATAGAAATTTACTAATCGAATTGTTGGAGCTCCCAAAGGAAATAAAGAAATATGGTTAACAAAAGAAATTCTCTACATGTAGTATATATATGCGGGTATTATCTGTAATACATGCACAAAGTGTATAAAAAACGTGTGGCCTAGTGCATAAGCTGCTAACAAGAAAAACCCTACTGTTCAATATTTGCTTTACCTCTGAGATTTACTGAACAGTAGTGTTGTGCTAGGTGTTAATAACTATAAAATCTTTTGACATATCCATCTGAGCTTTAGGCAGCCAGTGAGTGCACACACGCACTCACCTTTGCATGTGACTGCAAAGGCACAAGTGGAGCTGCAGCATATGGATGACATTGTGTTGGTGGATAAAATAAGAGATTGGCTTATGTCTAATTTGAAGCTTTGGAAATAAGAGTTAGAATTTNTATGTCATAACATGGTTCCTTGACCATGAAAGCAACCCCCCTCCTTCCCCAAAGCAATCATCCACGTCCGCGGGGAGTGTCTAGTAGACTTTCTTAGAAGAAATTGATCTATTCTAGGGCCAAATATGACCGGAAATTCTAATTTGCAGTTAGAGGCCTTTTTTGGCATTTTTATTTGGACAAATTCCTTTGGGAATTTGCCAACGCGTAGCCCTCAAAAAAATCCTTTACATCTCCCTTATGCTTCCATCTATGTTACTCAAACACGGATTAAGCGTATACTCGCATAAGAGTCTCCAAGTGTTGGACTACGCCATTTTGTAGAAAAAGTGTAGTTTATAGTTAACAAATGGAGTATGCGGATGGAGTATCATATCCCACACAATACAATGTGACACTCATTTTTTTTAGGTAAATGAGGGTGTCGGGATAACATAGGCTTTCATTATGCCTTCATTCACGCAACTAATCGCAAGTAACCCCTATCGCATGGTTTAGAAAGTATTGCCTACGGAGTTTCGCCTTTATCTCTTCCCATGTTATGATGGGTTCTTTCTTAGCAGCTCAATTCCTTCCATTGTCGATCTCCACCAAAGTTTGGCGTAAGTGCGACAACATCAACCTTCGTATTATCCCCCCTCTAACCAACTTTGAAGTAATGTTCCAAGTCCCAAAAATCCAAACTGTAGTACTCACTCACGAAAAAGTTTCAAAATGAATAATAAATGTAGTATAATTATATAAATTTCCATTCGTAGTTGAACCTATATAGCAAAACAAATCCAAGTCTATATCTATACACAGAAAAAAGAAAGCCAAAAACAAGATCACAATAGTCATCTTTATAGAAATTTACTAATCGAATTGTTGGAGCTCCCAAAGGAAATAAAGAAATATGGTTAACAAAAGAAATTCTCTACATGTAGTATATATATGCGGGTATTATCTGTAATACATGCACAAAGTGTATAAAAAACGTGTGGCCTAGTGCATAAGCTGCTAACAAGAAAAACCCTACTGTTCAATATTTGCTTTACCTCTGAGATTTACTGAACAGTAGTGTTGTGCTAGGTGTTAATAACTATAAAATCTTTTGACATATCCATCTGAGCTTTAGGCAGCCAGTGAGTGCACACACGCACTCACCTTTGCATGTGACTGCAAAGGCACAAGTGGAGCTGCAGCATATGGATGACATTGTGTTGGTGGATAAAATAAGAGATTGGCTTATGTCTAATTTGAAGCTTTGGAAATAAGAGTTAGAATTTCAAGATTTCAAGCTAAGCCAAAGTAAAAGTTATATGGCACGTTAATTATAAGCGAGAGAGAGAGAGAGAGAGAATCAGGAATTCAGGAGTGTAGGGACAATGGATAACAAGTTGCCAGTAAGCCATTCTTTAAGTGCCTTGAGTAGATTTTGCAGTAGAATGACCAAGGAATAACTCATAGGGTTCGATGGGGGCAGTTCAAGTAGAGGGAAACTGGGTATTGCGTGATTATAATTTGCCTAAGCTTAAAGGAGAAATTTTATAGGACAGCTAATAGACAAGCACTGCTCAATGGTTTGAATGCTGGGCTATAAGGAAGGATAATATTAGCAAGACAAAAGTAGCAAAGATGAATGTGTGGTAAAACTTTGAAAGTTCAAAACAAGGAAAAGATAAGTGAGAACTGATCACGTTGTTTGGACTTGAGCCACATTGACTGGAAGACGCTCTAATTAAGAAGGTCAAAAACTGGGATTAAGGGGATTATAGAAGAGATCAAGTAGACCTAAACTGATCTGAATGGTAGTATTAGCTAAAAAAGACAAGACGATACTAGGTGAGGGAACATTTAGAACTTGAAGAGGGCAGGGAAGGAAGAGGATAGGTGGACACTGCACAAAAGAAGTGGTCCATGCATTATCTGACCCCATCTTTGATGTTACAGTATTCAAGTTTCCTTGATGTTGTATCTCAATAGTTGCAACCTACAACATATCTTCCCATTAAACTCACATATTTTAGTCCTTAATCTGACCTCATATAATGAATTGTCTTCCCTTAAATATCATTCATGTCTGCACAAAATTTCACCATCATAATCTCATTACGCCTAAACAACACCAGAAGAACTATTAAACATCCTCAAGTTAAGGAGATAAGATAACAGAACTAAATGCACCTTCAAACTTCATCAAATCCAACACGTTAATAGTTTGAAAACATACTACGTTCACCTCTGCATAGGTTAACTTGCCCTAAAAATCACATGCAGCACATGATTAAGCAAAGAAATATATCATTTGAATGTAGTTTCTCAAATGATAATCCCGTCTTTCACTAAAAAGCTCTAGAATAGCCCCACGTCATCTTCAATTAGTAAAATAAACAGTTACATGCTCTCTTCTTCCTCCATCAACACCACCACCACTAAAATCAAATCCTACTGTATAATATATATTTCATGTGGTAATCTACAAAAATTCTTCTCCATCCATTGCTATCTGAAGCTACATGCAGTTGTAAATCCATTTTCTTTGTCCTTTTTGACTGCTACCATCCAAGACATCTTCAGTCTCCCTTTGCACTTCTTAAAAATTGAAATTCTTCATTTTCCTTAAAGGTACATCTTCCTGACACATGCCCCAAATGATCAGCAACTTCAAATTAAATATTTACATTTCTACTTTCGTCTCTTGAGGTGCTTCGATATATCCACACTTACATACGCAAATAACGCAACTATGTTCCACTCATCGTCTCAATATGCTGCTTAGTTGCCCAACACTCTAAGTCTCTAACCCATACTATAATGTGGGTCTAACTGCCGTTCTACACAAAGCGAACCTTATGGACATGAGAAAATCGCACAATAAAATTTATTGAAGGGCTAAATCTTAATCAATATCTCCATTTTTCTGCAACATTGATTCATAAAACCAAAACCAGACTTTAGCACCTTTACCATGTTCTATTTCAATCTCTCAACCATATATCTCTAACAATTCCAAGGGCATATAAATTTCAACTTTTGAATTTACTTATCAATACTTGTTGGCCCACCTCAAACTAGGTTTGTGAGATAAAACCTAACCAAAAGTTATACATAGAAATATAGAACAAAAGGAGTGTACAATTATACATTATAACTCTATAAGCGATATACACTTAAACAAGATTGTGACATATATACTGCCTGAAACCTGTTACAAATTGCAAATACGGGGAAAAGGGAGATAGAAGAGGCACCAAATCATAACTAAAAGTGACGATGGGTAGATATACACCAAAGGAAGAAGACACAAAAACTCATGAGGACATAGAGTCATAGACCAAACATATCATGGAAGAAAACAGACAAGAAAAAAGGGAATTTTTAGTTACTTGCAGATACAACATCACAAAATATTACTTATGACACTTAATACATAGCATAAAAAACTTAAGAAAAATTATCAAAACTAGGAGTGACACACAGAAAATTTGCAACCAAGCAACAAACATTAAAATGACAGCAAGAAATCCAAAAAGATGTGATCTCTACATCATCAAGAAACACATGCAATAAGAAGAATAAGAAGAAAGGAAAGAGGAAAGAATGAGATTGAATAAACAAAGCAGGAGAGATTTTTCAAGACCAAACACTAATTACATAGGGAATTCTGATTTCTGAAGATAAAGAAGGTTCCAGAAGAAGGGCCTACAAAATATGATATGGGCCATTTCAGACATGATTTATCCTGCTTCAACATATTCCAGTTCTGCCAATATGAAAGCAGAATGACAAAAGGATGATGGTAGCTAATCTCACGGGAAGAGAGTATCTAGGTGGTCACCCCAGCAAACAATGAACTGATGTAGCTTACACAAAGATTACATAAAGCACGAATATCTTTGATATACTGAATAACAGGATTAAGGGGGTACATAAAGGCATGAAAATAAAACTTGCGAGCTTGCCTTAGGCTAAATGAATCACCTTAAGACACTGAATTAAACAAACAAAGAGATATGTCAAAAACTAAAACTCAAACTCATGAAATTACAGGACAAGTCAATATAAATGACAGACAGGATGATGCTTGTGTGATTTCACTAACGATGTTACACTTGATTTCTATATAACTTCTCTCTTGAGCTTTCAATATCAGCATTAGACATAATGCACTTTTTAAAAAGGCTATTATTCATTTGGAGGGATTCAAATTACAAGAAATACTGTAAAAGCTTTAGGAGAGGATGAAACAACTAGAAAAAGAAGCTAGGCTAAACGGCTAATTCAAAGGAACGAATTTGGACATCCTCTACATGGTGTAAGGTTCATTACTCAATGAGTTAAGGTACGGTTGATTGTTACCTACAACTTTCACCTCCACATAGTCACCTCAATAGCATACACAAATACACATACATCCTTTTCCTCAAAAGTCAAGAGTCAAGACCCATATCAACAACCTAGCATAGAATTGGGGAAGCTTCACTCTTAAGTAGACACATATCATCAATAGGTGAATTTTAAAAGAAGCCTGGCATTAGTGTCAATAAAGCTCTATTTACCATTTATTTTTATTCTTCTCAATCAATTTCGTTGATCCAAGATCAAGTCCACTAACCACTGTCTCCCATTCTACATTGTTTGGTCTCCTCAATGACATTGCAAATCACACACACTACCTTTGCACAGATACAAGATCAAATCCATGAAACCTACTCCTTATTTCACTATCTAAGAAATTAGGAGAGTATCAATCGTTCCATTAGCAAAACTTCCTCGCTGAATTTCCTGTTGGTTTAGTCACTCATAACTTCATAAGCCATCACTTTCCTCTATGATCCCACCAACACTAAAAGACACAAAAAGGCAATCGAAAACATGTCATCTTCCGTAAAGAACATTGACCAATTTGGTCATTTCCATATCAAGATTTCAAGTAATCGTTGAAATGCTAGCACCCTAATCAAGTTACATTAACAAAATCATTCACCAATTATAGTAATCCAATCTTCAAATTCCATATCAAGTTTCCAAGATATCATTAAAAAGGCTAACAACCTGATCAAGTTACACTAACCCAATCAAAAAGTTACACTAACCCAACCATCTACTAACTACACTAATCTAATTATGAAATTCCATATTTCCAAGTAATCATTCAAAAGCCACCTCCCTAATCAAGTTATACTAATCTAATCATTCACAAACAACACTAATCTAACAGTTAAACTCTTTCATAACTAACCATATACCAACAAACACAAAAATTTCAAAGAAACCCCACAAAAGATCACACCCTAATCAAGTTACACTAATCTAAACATTCACAAAGCTACACTAATCCAATTATCAACTCTAATTCAAACACTAAAAACTTCAAAGAAACCCCACAAAAGATTACACCTTTAACCTCTTAACAAAGCAGAAATTCAACTCCAATCAAATCCTAGAAACAGTTTTTTTTTTTATTATTTCAAGAATCAAACTTTAAACCTAAATTAAACAAAAAAAACTCAAAATTTCAAAGAAACCCCACAAAATATTACACCTTTAACCTCAAAACAAAGCAGAAATTAAACTGCAATTAAACCCCAGAAACAGTTTTATTTCAAGATTCAAACTTTAAACGAAAATTAACAAAAATAAACAAGTTAATAACAACAACAACAACAACAACAACAACAAGAAACAAACCTGAAAACGGATGACAAAATCTTCTTCTTTCTCAACATAGAAATCATTCAACTTATCAAGTTCATCATTAAGAAGCTTCACAAACCAATCTTGGAACTCCTCCAATGACATAGATCTCTCAGTGGGGGGCCCACCACTTTCACTTCCACTGGGCCCACCTTTATCACTGGGACCACCATTACCATGTCGATTATCATTATCATTATTATTAGTATTAGTATTGTTATCATTATCATTATCATTATTATTAACATTATTATTAGTATTGTTATCATCATTATTAGTGGAAATAGTGTGAGGAAAATGCTTGAGAAGCTTCTTCAAGGGTTTATAGCACAAGAATTTGTCCCTCCATTCAGGAAGTGTTTCTTCTAAATGGGTTCGAAATTCCTTCCCAAATTTCATGCTTTTTTTTTTATTATTTTTACAAAATTTTCAGTGATTTTATTAAAAATCCTCTGTTTTTTTTTTTTTTTTTTTT
>PYUH01000185.1:5459567-5487272 GCA_016808085.1 Suaeda aralocaspica | reverse complement strand
CGCACTCACCTTTGCATGTGACTGCAAAGGCACAAGTGGAGCTGCGCATATGGATGACTTGTGTTGGTGGATAATAAGAGATTGGCTTATGTCTAATTTGAGCTTTGGAAATAGAGTTAGAACAAGATTTCAAGCTAAGCCAAAGTAAAAGTATATGGCACGTTAATTATAAGCGAGAGAGAGAGAGAGAGAGAATCAGGAATTCAGGAGTGTGGGACAATGGATAACAAGTTGCCAGTAAGCCATTCTTTAAGTGCCTTGAGTAGATTTTGCAGTAGAATGACCAAGGAATAACATAGGGTTCGGGGGCAGTTCAAGTAGAGGGAACTGGGATATGCGTGATTATAATTTGCCTAAGCTTAAAGGAGAAATTTATAGGACAGCTAATAGACAAGCACTGCTCAATGGTTTGAATGCTGGGCTATAAGGAAGGATAATATTAGCAAGACAAAGTAGCAAAGATGAAGTGTGGTAAAACTTTGAAAGTTCAAAACAAGGAAAGAAAAGTGAGAACTGATCACGTTGTTTGGACTTGAGCCACATTGAATGGAAGACGCTCTAATTAAGAAGGTCAAAAACTGGGATTAAGGGGAATATTAGAAGAGTCAAGTAGACCTAAACTGATCTGAATGGTAGTATTAGCTAAAAAAGACAAGACGATAATAGGTGAGGGAACATTTAGAACTTGAAGAGGCAGGGAAGGAAGAGGATAGGTGGACACTGCACAAAAGAAGTGGTCCATGCATTATCTGACCCCATTTTGATGTTACAGTATCAAGTTTCCTTGATGTTGTATCTCAATAGTTGCAACCTACAACATATCTTCCATTAAACTCACATATTTAGTTCTTAATATGACATAAATAATGAATGTCTTCCCAAATATCATTCATGTCTGCACAAAATTTCACCATCAATCTCATTACGCCTAAACAACACCAGAAGAACTATTAAAACATCCTCAAGTTAAGGAGATAAGATAACAGAAATAAATGCACCTTCAAACTTCATCAAATCCAACACGTTAATAGTTTGAAAACATACTACGTTCACCTCTGCATAGGTTAACTTGCCCTAAAAATCACATGCAGCACATGATTAAGCAAAGAAATATCATTTGAATGTAGTTTCTCAAATGATAATCCCGTCTTTCACTAAAAAGCTCTAGAATAGCCCCACGTCATCTTCAATTAGTAAAATAAACAGTGTACATGCCTTTCTCCTCCATCAACACCACCACCACTAAATCAAATCCTACGTATAATAATATTTCATGTGGTAATCTACAAAAAATTCTTCTCCATCCATTGCTACTGAAGCTACATGCAGTTGTAAATCCATTTTCTTTGTCCTTTTTGACTGCTACCATCCAAGACATCTTCAGTCTCCCTTTGCACTTCTTAAAAAATTGAATATCATTTTCTTAAAGGTTACATTTTCCTGACACATGCCCAAATGATCAGCAACTTCAACTTAATATTTACATTTTAGTTTCGTTGAGGTGCTTCGATATACACACTTACATACCAAATAACGCAACTATGTTCCACTCATCGTCTCAATATGCTGCTTAGTTGCCCAACACTCTAAGTCTCAACCCATACTATAATGTGGGTCTAACTGCCGTTCTACACAAAGCGAACTAGGACCTGAGAAAATCGCACAATAAAATTTATTGAAGGGCTAAAATTAATCAATTTCCATTTTTCTGCAACATTGTTCATAAAACCAAAACCAGACTTTAGCACCTTTACCATGTTCTATCAATCTCTCAACCATATATCTCAACAATTCCAAGGGATATAAATTTCAACTTTGTGAATTTACTTATCAATACTTGTTGGCCCACCTCAAACTAGGTTTGTGAGATAAAACCTAACCAAAAGTTATACATAGAAATAGAACAAAAGGAGTGTACAATTATACATATAACTCTATAAGCGATACACTTAAACAAGATTGTGACAATATACTGCCTGAAACTGTTACAAATTGCAAATACGGGGAAAAGGGAGATAGAAGGGCACCAAATCATAACTAAAAGTGACGATGGGTAGATATACACCAAAGGAAGAAGACCAAAAAACTCATGAGGACATAGAGTCATAGACCAAACATATCATGGAAGAAAACAGACAAGAAAAAAAGGGAATTTTTAGTTACTGCAGATACAACATCACAAAAATACTTATGACACTTAATACATAGCATAAAAACTTAAGAAAAATTATCAAAACTGAGAGTGACACACAGAAAATTTGCAACCAAGCAACAAACATAAAATGACAGCAAGAAATCCAAAAAGATGTGATCTCTACATCATCAAGAAACACATGCAATAAGAAGAATAAGAAGAAAGGAAAGAGGAAAGAATGAGATTGAATAAACAAAGCAGGAGAGATTTTTCAAGACCAAACACTAATTACATAGGGAATTCTGATTTCTGAAGATAAAGAAGGTTCCAGAAGAAGGGGTACAAAATATGATATGGGCCATTTCAGACATGATTTATCCTGCTTCAACATATTCCAGTTCTGCCAATATGAAAGCAGAATGACAAAAGGATGATGGTAGCTAATCTCACGGGAAGAGAGTATCTAGGTGGTCACCCCAGCAAACAATGAACTGATGTAGCTTACACAAAGATAATAAAGCACGAATATCTTTGATATACTGAATAACAGGATTAAGGGGGTACATAAAGGCATGAAAATAAAACTGCGAGCTTGCCTTAGGCTAAATGAATCACCTTAAGACACTGAATTAAACAAACAAAGAGATATGTCAAAAACTAAAACTCAAACTCATGAAATTACAGGACAAGTCAATATAAATGACAGACAGGTGATGTGTGTGATTTCACTAAAGATGTTAACTTGATTTCTTATAACTTCTCTCTTGAGCTTTCATAATCACATAGACATAATGCACTTTTTAAAAAGGCTATTATTCATTGGAGGGATTCAAATTACAAGAAATACTGTTAAAAGCTTTAGGAGAGGATGAAACAACTAGAAAAAGAAGCTAGGCTAAACGCTAATTCAAGGACGAATTTGGACATCCTCTACATGTGTAAGGTTATTACTCATGAGTTAAGGTACGGTTGATGTTACCTACAACTTTCACCTCCACATAGTCACCTCAATAGCATACACAAATACACATATCCTTTTCCTCAAAAGTCAAGGTCAAGACCCCATCAACAACCTAGCATAGAATTGGGGAAGCTCACTTCTAAGTGAGACACAATCATCAAAGGTGAATTTAAAAGAAGCCGGCAAGGTCATAAAGCCATTACCATTATTTTACCTCAATCAATTTCGTTGTCCAAGATCAAGTCCAACAACCACTGTCTCCATTCTACATTTTGGTCTTCCTCAATGACATTGCAAATCACACACACTACCTTGCACAGATACAAGATCAAATCCATGAAACCTACTCCTATTTCACTATCTAGAGAATTAGGAGAGTATCAATCGTTCCATTAGCAAAATCCTCGCTGAATTTCCTGTTGGTTTAGTCACTCATAACTTCATAAGCCACACTTTCCTCTATGATCCCACCAACACTAAAAGACACCAAAAAGGCAATCGAAAACATGTCATCTTCCGTAAAGAACATTGACCAATTTGGTCTATTTCCATATCAAGATTCAAGTAATCGTTGAAATATGCTAGCACCAATCAAGTACATTAACAAAATCATCACCAATTATATAATCCACTTCAAATTCCATTCAAGTTTCCAAGATATCATAAAAGCAACAACACCTGATCAAGTTACACAACCCAATCAAAAAGTTACACTAACCAACCATCTACTAACTACACTAATCTAATTATGAAATTCCATATTCCAAGTAATCATTCAAAGCCACCTCCCTAATCAAGTTATACTAATCTAATATTCACAAACAACACTAATCAACAGTGAAACCCATAACAACCATATAACCAACAAACACAAAAACAAAGAAACCCCACAAAAGACACACGCCTGAACAAGACACGAAGCTGGAAACAGCACAAAGCACACTACCAATTATGCAAACGCGAATCAAACACTAAAAACCAGAAAAACCCCACAAAAAGAGACACTTAACCCTGGAACAAAAGCAGAATCAGAACTCCAAAATAGCCTAGAAACAGTTTTGGTGGGATTGGCATAGAACAAAACTAAACCAATAGAAACAAAAAAAAACAAAATTTCAAAGAAACCCACAAAATATTACACTTTAACCTAAAACAAAGCAGAGAAATTAAAACCGCAATTAACCAAGAAACAAACCCCAAGAAAACAGTTTTATTTCAAGATTCAAACTTTTAAACGAACACATAACAAAAATAAGAAATACACTCACGCGGATAACGAAAAACAAAAAAAACCACAACAACACTAACAAAAAAAAACCTCTGGAACAACTGCTGATGTAAAAAATAGGATTCTGTGTACGCAACAGAGAAACTAACTAATACCATGTGAAACCCATAAGTAAATGAACTCTGCCAAGTGTCACCCGATAGGATAAGTAATGAGCGACCACCATCAAAAAATTACAGTAAGCGTGCGATCCCCACCCCCGACAGTAACAACTAACGGGACACCAAGACGAGAGTTGTGAAGTGGGGGTCAAACATAAATACTACGCCAAGTCCATATGCGGGACAGACACATTCAGATAATATTAGGCGTAACACCAATATAACATGGTAGATTATCATCAAGCATGAGTATTAGAAGCGATATGATCGTGAAGGGTCTATCATTAGAAGGCAGTCAATAAGGATGAAAATGATTACGAGGATTGGCTATCATAATTGATTTAGTGGATCTAAAATATGTTAGTTAGAGGGGGGAAAATGAATTTAGAGAAGCTTTTCGTTCTAAGGGTTTATAGAACAAGAAATTTGTGCTACCTCCAGTGCAGGAAGTGTATTCATCAAATGGTTTAGATGTTAGGAATCATCAAAATAGCCTTCACAAAATGGCATGCGTTTTTTTTATTAGTTGGTTACAAAAAGGTTCAGAGGGAGGGGAGGGAAAAAGCCGCTGGGGGGGTGGGTGTGTTTTTTTATTAAAAATCCTTTTTTTTTTTTTTTTTTTTTTTTCTGGGGTTTTGAGGAATAAAGAAAGGAAGAGTATAGAAGGTGAGGAAGTAGTAGTAGAAGAGAATCTGGAATCTGTGACGTCAGCGAATATATGAAGTCTGGGTTGGAGTTTTTTTTTTGGTCTACTACCATTTCGTTTACTCCATGATTTTCGACACTTTTTTTCAGGTAGTGAGCGCTACGTTTAGTCGTTTAGATCTTCCTGAGACATGTTAGTTTTACAATTTTACCGTAGATGATGATAGTTATAAGGGTAATTCAACCTATTATGAGAGGTATTGTTGATTTGCAAATTAAAGTTGGTCATTACGTTTGTTTGAAAAGTCAATGGTACGAATTAAAGCTATTGCGCATTGAATTTTGACTAAACTTTTCTAAGTTAAAACGGGACATAATTGAAGCATGTGTAAATGTTTTTGGGCAAGGAATGAAACATGTTTGAGCCATGCCTAAGCAAGGATTAGAGCATGCTTAAGTAAGAATTGAGCAAGAAGTTAATCATCGGTGAGCTTTCAAGGCGAGGAATGAACCATCTTTGGATTGACTTAAACATGTTTGAATCACGCATGAGCTAGGACTGGACCATACTTGTGCAAGGTCTGAGTTGATTAGAACATATTTGAGTCACACTACTGGCACCCCGAACCGTCTGGTCTAAGTTTATATTTTGACCATACTGGCACCCCGAACCGTCTGGTCTAAGTTTATATTTTGACCATAGTGGCACCCCGGGAATTTTTTGGCAATTATTTTCCGGGACCCCGGAACCTAAAAAACAATGGATAATAGCCTTTGATTGAGGCCTCCAGAGAAGCTGCACCGAGCTCCGTTGTTTTTTCGCCCATTTTTGAACACATGCTATGGACTACCACAACACTCCCCACGATTAATTTTGACCCCTAAAGACCTGTTATCATCCCTCTTATGGCCTTTTCAGGAGAAAGGAAAAACAGCCTCTGTTGGGAACCGTCTAAAAACTTCTTATCACCCCTCTTATGGCCTTTTCACCCTGAACCGTCTGGTCTGGGTTCATATTTTGACCATACAAGCATCCCGGAAAAATTTTGACATTTTTTTTCCCGAGAACTCGAAACATTAAAAAAACAGTGGATAATAGTCTTTGATTAAGGCCACTAGAGAGGCTGCACTAGGGTCCGTCTTTTTTTTCGCCTAATTTTTTTACCACGTATTATGAACCACTACAGAATTCCCCACGAGGCGTCGTTTTCGACCCCTAAAGACATGTTATCATTCTTTTAATGACCTTTTCCGGAGAAGGGGAAAACAACTTTTTCCAAAAACCGTCTAAAAACTTGTTATCTAAAAATCTTGCAAGATGACCCTCGTTTAAAGTGAAGAACTCTCAACAATTGAAAATGACTACAAAGCTAATAATATGGTGGTGGGACTGGGAGAGCAAGAAATGGAAAACATTTTTTTTGGGGTTTCCAAAATAAACACAAGTTGTGGAACATGATGAGTTGGGCAATAGGAAGATCATAAGTAACATACTTGGTAAACAAACACCACGTTGTTAGCCATTATACAATAATTTGTATCACACTTTTAATATATGTGCAATAATTATAAAAAGGGTAATGTTATACATAGCTCTTAACACTAAGTATAAACATTAAATATATTTCTATAAATGGTAATAATTCATGAAACTCAACAAAAATTACACAAACATCTATGTATTAATGCTTGAATGGAAAAATAATTTCTATTTTAAGCACTTTATTCATTGCCCTTAGGTCTACAAATAGCATTTTCCTTATAATAATAATAATAATAATAATAATAATAATAATAATAATAATAATAATAATAATAATATGTGCAACAATTGAATTTTTTATGTCCCTCAAAAAATGCTCAACGGGTGCACATAATTAATACTCCATCCGTTTCGATTTATTCTTTACGTTTCATGTGTACAGGTTTGCCAATTCAAAACTTATAACTTTTATTACTTAAATTTGTATTTGTAAAAATTATAAAAAAGTTGATATTTTTAATAGGCGGATAAATTAAGACAAATAAAATAAGATTTTGTATGAATATCTATTTACTTAGGTTTAAAGTGTAAACGACGGTCAAAATGTGATAAATAAATAATAACAATAGTTAAAACATAAGAATAAAATACAACGGATAGAGTATAAAATTAACCAAGTTTATTTTTTGGACATAGTAATTGATTTAACCCATTGCTCTTCTTTAGTTTGCTTTACATTAATCAGGAATCAGTAATGCATGATTATTGCTCATCATTATGCATCGTTTATGTGAAGGAAAAACAAAAAAAAAAAAAAAAAATCTGTATTATTATTGTTTTTCATTCCAATTTCCAAACAAATTCAATCATTATTACAACAGTAGCTATATTTGGCTTCTACTCTTCTAGTCTAGTGACTATATGACTTCCTTTGCACTATGCCTATGCCTATGCCTATGCCTATGCCTATGCCTATGCCTATGCCTATGAGTAAAGAGAAACATGGAGGTTGGTCAATTTTATAAACATGCAATATATTCCTATTATATTCACAGTTTACTATGAGCCAACACATTATATTAATATCCTTATTATATTATTTATTTACTCCCTCTATTTCTATTTGTTTGATACGCTTTGACTTGCACATATGTCAATGTAATTGTTTGACCTTAAATATTTTTTGTTGTGTATATATAAAAATTATAATAATTACATGTTAATAACGTACTCATTGAGACGAATCAAACAAGACCCCATATGATTATATTATGTTATATATATTGAAAGGAATTTAAAAGATTCTCCCACCCTATGAATAGTGTCAGATTCCAAACGTATCAAACATTTAAGAACGGAGGAAGTATTTATTTATTAAGCTTCTTCAATTCTATGCATGTTAATGTTTTTTATGTTGTTTAATTTAATTGAGTCATTATATATATATATAGGCAACTATTTAACTCATGCATGCAATAAATAGAATCCACACCTCATTTGTACGTTCTTTGTTACATTATGATGGAGTAAAAAACAAAATAAGTGTAGCTACGTACTAGCTAATTAATAATGAAGTTAAAAATAGAGGTAGAAGAGAGCTTTGATCTAGAGAAGGCAATTTGCAACCATGGTTTGTTCATGACTTCCCCAAACCAATGGAATCCTCTTTCTAAATCGTTTCAACGTCCTCTACGCCTTGCTGATGGTTGTTCTTCTGTTAACGTCTCTATATCATTATCAACCATTACACCAACGACGCAACTCAACCGGTCATCACGGCTTATTCGTATACATGTTCATAATCGGAATAAATCCTTGTCTCAATATGATCAACTCCTCATTAAGGTACATATACATATATATATTTACCATACTATATACATATATAATAATTACATTATGTAATTAAGCTAGCTATGGCATTAGCATGTATTATAATTAAGTTACAACAATTTTTTTTTTTATATCATATAGTATACATAAGTTGTTATCATATATGTATATAATTAATTGATTGATTTCAGAAACAAGTTATACGAATGCTGAAGCTAACAAACAAGGATAAAGATGATGTAAAACGATTCCAAGAGATGCATAGTGAAGCACAATCCAAAGGATTTGGCCGCCTTTTTCGCTCCCCTGATTTGTTTGAGGATCTCATCAAAACTACCTTGTTTTGTTGCACTACGTAAGTCAGCTAATTAACCATTATAATTAGGCTAGGCTATTTAATTCCTATGCTATATATATATATATATATATATATATATATATTGGTATATTATTTGTACTAATTAATTAAGCTAAGATATACGTATATTATTAATTACCATTCATGTAGGTGGAAAAGGACGCTGGAAATGTGCCGAAATCTGTGTGAGCTTCAAGCTGAAATGCACAAGCAAGAGGAATGTGTGTCACTTCCACAAAGAAAATTAGACGATTACTTCCGTAGCTGCAAAACAAAGCCTGATACAACGTTGTTGACTCGAGGGAGTGCTACTGCTGCAGCAGTTGCAACAACATCATCAATTCCCGCTAACAAGTCAAAACAAGGAAACTTTCCGAGTTCAAAAGAGTTGGCAGGTTTCAGTGAAGAGTTTCTTAAAAGCCGTTGCAAACTTGGATATAGAGCCAAGTATATAATTCAGATGGCCAAGTTGGTGGAAAATGGTAAACTGAGGCTTGTACAATTGGAGGAGAGTACACTAGCTGATGAATTCGATTGGGAAAATGTTCGTAACAAGCTTATGAAGTTGAAAGGAATTGGTCCATTTGCGGCTTCCAACGTTCTTATGTGTATGGGAGACTACCGAAACATCCCTACTGATTCTGAAACACTGCACCATCTTCGTCAAGTAATTTTAAGCTTTAGCTACTTATCTGATCTACATACTACATATATATATATATATATATGTATGTATGACTGTATGAGGCCATCTTATTAATATTTGTATTCTTGCTCATCAGATACATGGTATGAAGGATTGCCGGAAAGACACACTAGCTAAGGATGCAATACAAGTTTATGATACATTCGCGCCTTACCAATGCCTTGCCTATTGGTATATATCATATATGACCGGCTTTAACTTTACATTATGTATGCATGTAGTAGTCAGATTATAGAATCATGATTATGATGCAATGTATTTGTAGTACTAGTGTATATGCAGCGAAAAATCATTCACTAGTCTAGTTTTATATTATAGGTACGAACTGGTTGAATCTTACGAAATGAAACTGAAGAAAAAGTTGAGCAAGTTGTCTCCTTCAGACTATTTTAAGGTAGCAGGGAGCTACTTATGTCAGAACGAAGGTACCGGAAAATTAAAGGCACGGGAAGGGGAATGTGAGGTAGCCAGAAAGCGAAAGAGGATTGATTCGCAAGCATGAATGAAGTTTTTTCCATTGGCTTTTTTGTTAAGAACCAGGACACAAAGTTACAATTTGCCGTACACTCGTAAGTTTGTAATTCCAGATTAGCATCTTTTACCACAACTTCTTATATGGCCTTTCCAAGGCTTGAAAGGGCAAAACCTGATAACAGGCAAATAGGTTATGTTTTGATCTTCAAATTGGTGCAAATCATATGGAATCGGTTATTATATCAAACTTCTAAACTTAACTTTACTCGTGTAATAAACCATTCATGTCATGCATGTTATCTGCATATTTAAATTATCGACTCAAACCCACCGATTTTGTTTAGGTCATTTTATCATGTATTGACAATTTTTGCAAAATCTAAATTTGTTGGCAAAGATATTGTAGCCGGTTTTAACTGGAGGATTGTGTGGAATGGATTGGAGAAAGGAAAAGTCTTTGGAAGGTGGGAATGATAATTGGGGGATCCTTCACCCCCCAACCAGCCACCCATTAGTCTTTCTGATATTAGAGACTCTCAAGTGAGTGAGACTAATGAGAATCTTTTATATCAACAAGATTGTAAATTAGAGCATATTCCTACTCAGTGATGGTACAATAGAGAGGTCATGGTCATTACCGATTTTGATGTTAATACTTTGGACTAGATTAGAGACAGAATATCTATGCCTCGGAGGATGTCGCCTTCAATAGCAGTTGAAGACCAACGAATTTAAAATTCTTTAGATTCAGATATTTGTCTTCTGTGATTTTGACTCCAAGTGTCTGCGGAAGAGTCGAAAGGGTGTTTAATTGGGCTCATCTAAACTACTACAATATCACAATGGCATGGGCGTCTTGCCAATCCAATGAGCCAGTGTTGTTGCACTTGTGTCAACAATGACATTTAAGGCTATTGTGGTGTTGACTGTTGACATTTTGACAAACAAACAAAGAAAATGGAACAATCGAGCGTGGAAAAAAAACCTTACCAATGATGTCCTGGCCTAGTGTTCACATTGAGCACTTAGTGCAATAGGCTACAAATTCGATTCCCGCCTTTCTCATTTGTAATGTATTGCTCTAGTACTGAACATCTTTTTTAACTATGTATCCAACCAAAATCTTCAAAAAATGTTTGAATAATTAAACTCAATGATGGATACATAGAAGAGCACATTATGACATTCAATGTTGCCATCACTCAATCACACGTCATGCCACACCAATATCACCAACAAATTGAGCCATATTTGGCTGCAAGTTGAAAATTATACTTGTACCAAGCATTGCTTGAGTCAATATCAACTATAAGTATCATCAATAAATATTAATTTAGGTTGGCAGAAGTAAGCATAAAGAAGCTGCATTCAATAAAAAAAAAAACACAATTTATGACCCCCTTTAACCTTCCAAAACAAAAAAAAAAAAAAAAACAAATTCTAACCATATCTTTCTGTAAAGTAGCTTGAGAACTTAACAAACAGAAATGGATCGATGATGGAACTAGAAACCAGAAAGCAAAGCAACAATACATAAGATTAATCGGGGTCATTCAATTGAGCCACCAATAGCAATGAAGCAAAAAGTTCAAAAAATGAAAAGTTATCCTAACAAATTGCAAGAACAAAGAAGGTAAAAGTGCAGCTTATATGGCCTCCAGAGCCTGAAGCATATCAGCCTTTAAGTCCTCAAAAGCCTCAACTCCAAAACTGAAACGAATCAAGTTGTCCTTGATGCCATACTTGAGCCTCTCAGATTGACTAAGATCCCTGTTGTGAAAGAAATGCAAAGATTTTAGCAATCAATAGAACAATAGCCAATCCCCATGCACAACCAGCAGAAAAAAGACAAAACCATCAACTCACAAGGTATACCCTAGAACATGTAAAACAATTATGTCGTCATAGAAAACTAAACAACGCCCAAGTTTCAATTACAGTATTTCATTAAGGTGCTATTGCCATATATTCCTTTTGTTCTTTAAAAAAAGTAAGTCAATTTTTTATTTTAAAGTAGTTGTCAAAGAACGAAAGTTGGTGGGCTTGCAATGTAGAGAAATGACAAAGTGAAAATAAATTTGGTAGTAATTCATCAACGCCCCGAAATGAAAAGACCACAGTATTTCAAGCAATGGAGTAGAACAAACATTAACTACTTGGCATTAAAGTATCCCCTAATTGTTTACCAAAATAGAGTAGATGCTTTGGGAATCACATAATAATTGTCTACAAAAAGACAATCTGTAGAGGGAGGGAAAATAACTTAGTCTAGCCACCTTTGTAGCAATATGCTCTTGCAACTACGTAGCACTTCATTTTGAAAATCAAATTCATCAAATTTTTATCTTTTGATATATATTATAACAAACCGGTAGCTTTTGAGCATAAAATTGATAGTGATGCACAAGTGCGGATATAGCAACAAGGTGGTCCAAGGCTTAAGAGGAGGGACCACCAAACAATACATCACAATTAAAGCTTCAAATATATCGTTTACATGACAAACCAGTCGGTTTAGGCCTTAGAGTACCACAAATCATTGCCTTTATTTTAAGTGAAATTTCTCTCCAACTTGCCGCGTAGCCAGCTTTACAGCAATTGGCATACCAATAGTCACAAAAAGAATTGATAGCATGACAAAGCAACTTTTTTATTTTGGTCCTATACTTTTCAAGAAAATTATAGCCAAAGGCTTACCAGTAAGACATAACTGCAGGCTGATCCACAATACTTTCACAGCCTCCAAATGATGGAGCAATATAAGCGATCTTTAAAGCATCAACAAACCTAATGGTATCATGCAGATCGCCATCAATCTGTACAATAAAAAATAAATTTTAAAAATTACAGCATATCACATTGTTTTAAATTGGGGTGAAGCTGCAACGAGAGCTATATTCAAGTAACAATATTACCAGAACCAACACACACAGTGGACCTAAACAGATACTCACCTCAAAACTAACCACTCCACCAAAGCCAGTCATCTGCTTCTTAGCCAACTCATGTTCTGGATGACTTGGAAGACCAGGATAGTAAACGCACTTCACCTGCCAATATTGTAATGTTAGCTCTAGGCCTCCGCGAAATATTTTAGTAACTAAACAATGGGATGGATGGAAGTTCAGAATTATTAAAATCTATATATGAAACTACAGAGCATAAACAACAAATCAATGTTAATTAGCAGCTTGAATACACATGATTATATCCTCTTGCAAGATTGCTATTGCGCCTACAGCAAGCAAGGATCAACAAAGCCACAAAGACACTAGCAACCTTCTATTACATATTAGCATTGCAAAATACAGTTTCAAATGGTTTCATTGATACATTCTGGCTCCGCACACTGAACAGGTATCCTTGAAAACAGGTTAAACAATGAAATATCAAGTGTAAAGCATTTTTCATTGGAAGAAGCCATATAACTGACATTACATTCTGAGAACAAGGATCCCTTATAATCAAAAATACAATAGAAATATAAGAATATAGTTTATAATTACTGGCAATATGTTTTGACTATCGAGAGACATGAGTGGTCAAAACTCAAAATTTAACCTCCAAAAGTATGAAAGGACAGACATGCAGTAAGAAAGGAGAAAGTAATAAGGGCACTTGGATTTGCTTCCCTAAAGTAACCAAGAGAAGGTTGCACATTTCATAGCAATTGAATTCCTCACCAAAGTAACAGAACATAATAAACAAATGCTCCACACATCTTGTGGAGAGGAGTCTTGGCATGGAATAAGGTGTGATTAAGATGGAAAATGAAATGTAAAACTAAATGCATCTAAAGCTTGGAGCATACAAGGTTCCACAACTCAACCTCAGTCAAATAACTAGTCGAACATAATAGTTCCTTGTAACTACCAATATTCGGATACAAGCAAATACAAATTACCTTAGGATGTGCCTCTAAAACTTCGGCCATCCTCATTGCTGTAGTATTATGCTGCTGTACACGAAGATGCAGGGTCTTCATCCCACGAATCATCATGTATGATGCATTCTGGACAAAAGTGAACCACAGCCATCAGACAAGATATTTCTCAGACCCAATGTATGCATTTGTGCAATTATGCTATTATATAAATATATTTAGTACTCTGTACAAAATATTCTCACCCATGCAACTGTTAAAAATTCATAGCAATACTGGGAAGTAGACAAACATAAACCCCTCTAAATAATAAGTCAATGAGTACCAACAGCTGAAACAGACAAACATGAAAATTCAAGCAAGGAACCAACCGGGTTAAGTGTTCCGCCAAAAATATGATGCATATCACGGACCACAGAAATCAATTTTTGTGAACCACTGACGCAACCACCAAGCACCTGTAAAATGAGCATTTCATATTATCATCAAACTTAATCCACCAAATAATCAAGGCTCCATATATATGAATCAACGTACATCATTGTGCCCCCCAATGAATTTTGTCATAGAATGAACAACAAGATCAGCTCCCAGTGCTAGGGCCTTCTGGTTAAGTGGGCTGGCAAATGTTCCATCTATGCAGACCAAAGCTCCTTTCTTATGGCAAAGCTCAGACACCAGCTTAATGTCAACACATCTAAGAAATGGGTTGGTTGGAGATTCCGTGAAGAAAAGTGAAACCTACCAAACATCATAAAATATTACAAAAACTTTCAATTCTAGGACTATGCATCAGTGAAAAGAGAAGGAAACAACACCTTCGCAGGAGAAAAGTTACCTTGTTCTTATCCAGTGCAGACTTTAGACCTTCAACATCAGCAGGGTCAATGACTGTGGCCTGCAGATACACAACGAGTACCGATAGACCTTAATCAAGCAACAACACTAATAAAACTTGCTGCCACAGAAGGAAGGGAAGTCCAATACTTAATTATTAACACCAAACATTATAAAATATAATACACTAAACAGTAAACACTGAATTAAAAAGAAAAGAGAAAAAAAAAAAAAAACTGACAATCAAAATCAGAAATCAGTAAATTTCTATACAAAAGCCCATTATGTTTGATACTCTTTGGTCATCAGTAATAAACACATCATTTTTCATGATTTAAAAACTCAAAAGAAAAAGGTTTATGCACGCCAAAAGTATCTAGGATGAGGACACAGAACAATCAACTGAATTGCTTCCCCCTTTCCAGTTTCCATATATGATAGACTCGTCGTACAAGCAATCTACACTAATATAGTAGTATATATCAATTATCAAGTCATATGAACTACCAAATTCGAAAGAAAATAAAAGGATAGAATCATAAAAGGATATTTACCGTGATCCCCATTTTGGGAAGGAAATTCTCAATGAACATTCTGGTCCTGCGGTAGCAATCATTAGTAGTAATAATATGACCACCAGCAGGGACCAAAGCGAGCATCATGATGATACTTGCACACATTCCAGATGCCAATATCATAGTCGATTCAGCTCCTTCAAGTGCACTGCCGCATCATAAACAATTATCAGATTCATATTCAACAAGCTAAACCCAAAAACACTAGCACAAAGAAAATTTATTCGCTTTGACAAAAAGAAACACGAACCTAATCTTCTCCTCCAAAACCTGCGAAGTAGGATTACCATACCGTCCATACTCGAAGCTTGTTTGACGCCCTTCCTAATCAAAAACAAATCATTCATTGTAAAACTACAAATGAAGATCACTCATTTACAACAACGGGTCAATACGATTGATTCTCTTATCGAAAACCAGTAAAAACAGAAATAGAATACCTTGAAATCAATAAGGTCAGCAGTTTTCTTAAAGAAATAAGCAGAAGTATTAACCACTGGAGTAGTAATCGCATCAGTAACTATCCCACGTCCTAATCTTTCACCTGCAAATTAATTAATCTTCTTTTAATTAAAAGTAGCAATATAATTAACTTAATTTAATGAGATTAAAACTAATCACAAAATCATAATTACATTACTTTAACACACAAAAACTGACTAACAAAAGCTGACACTATAAAACGCTGTATATTAAAGATTATCCATTTCAATTAGGGATTGAATTTAGGGCAAGAAATACAAATAGATCTATTTCATTAAAATAAAACTAGATTAATAAATCAAATTAAATCACTAAATCAACAAATTTTACCAAAAAAAAAAATTATATAATTCACCTAAATCATATCTCATATTCCTCAAATAATTTATTAATCAATCAAAAAATATTAAAAATCAGGTGTAATTCATCAAAAATCATTTCTCATTTTCATCAAATACTTCCTAAATTAATCAAAAGGCTACTAAATCAATCAAAAATCAGGTGAAATTCATACCAAAACATTTCTCATTTTCATCAAAAATCACTCAATTAATCAAAAAAAATAAATTGAGAGAATAGAATTACCGGCATGAATAGCGAGGCTACCATCGGAGGTCAAAAAATCGTAAGAAGAATTGTTAATAATTTTATTATCATTAGTACTGATTTCAGTATCAACAACTTGATCAACATCATCATCATCAACAACAACATCATGATGATGATCAATGACTTGATCAACGGCAGCGGTGGTGGCAGCAGGAACAACGCCACCTGCAGCACCACCGCAAGAAGCGGCGGAGTTGTTGTTGTTGTTGTTGTGGGACCAGGAGGCAGCAACGACTTGAGCAACGCCAATATTGCTACAGTTTCTACGAGCTTTGGTGCTGAGCTGGCGAACGAAGTTAGGAGGAAAACGGAGGATGAGAGAGGAGGAAACGCCGTTACGGTAAGGGAGGAAGGAGGTTTTGAAGGTAGGGTTGGTGGTATCGGGTTTGGGCTTGGAGAATTCGGGTTCGGGTCGGCATTCGAAGGAGGAGGAAGAAGAAGGGAAAACCCTAGCATAAGCGTAGCAGGAGCTTGATACCGCCATTGTTGTTGTTGTTGTGGTGGTGAGATATTTTGGTGGGGGGTTTTCCTTAGTTTTTGTTAGTTTGGGGTATTTATGTGATTGAGTTTCGGAGCTCCGAAAAATAAGACGGGAAATTTTCGATTAATAAAGGGGATGTTGAATTGGAGTCAAAATCAAATGTTGGAGGTGGTTGGTGGGGAACGATTGCATTAGGCTTTCCACTTTGGAGTTTGGACCCTACTACCCTTCAAGTTTGAGAGATGACTAGTAAATCATAGTATATGCAAAATTACATATCTGTTA
The DNA here is from genome assembly GCA_016808085.1 of Suaeda aralocaspica. Taxonomy (NCBI): domain Eukaryota; kingdom Viridiplantae; phylum Streptophyta; class Magnoliopsida; order Caryophyllales; family Amaranthaceae; genus Suaeda; species Suaeda aralocaspica. The sequence goes on along the minus strand of PYUH01000185.1, from coordinate 5,470,136 downwards.
TAGAAAATAGGGTTTAAGTAGTAGAGAGTATTTGTGGGACAGAATAGATCTGTATTCATATTATTCAATTATAAAGGAGTACATACATATATATATATAGACATGGGAAACAATTAGGGTTTCCTTAGAGAATTATACACCTAGTATCTAGAATATACTAGAATAATCATAGGGGTATAATGGGCATCCACTAAATACATATATTATATAACACTCCCCCTTGGATGACCATTATCGAATAGTATGCCTCATTAAAACCTTACTAAGAAAAACCCTGTGGGAATAAAAACCTAGTGAAGGAAAAAGAGTACATCACTTTCGTAATACGTTTTATGATGTTGCCTCATTAAAAACCTCACCAGGAAAACCCAATGTGGGACAAAACCATGGTTAAGGGAAAAAGAGTGCAACACGTATTTTCTCCCCCTAATGAATGCATAACTTGAGATCTTTTAGAATAATGAACCCAACGTCTTTGGTAGTAGCTTCGCACTTGAAGTAGAATAAAATTCAACTCCTTGGTAGTTGATCCTTCCTTATTGGACTTCAATCTTCAACATGAGATATATTCATTTCTTCATACTCTTGAAAATAATACATATGTTGTGTTTATCATTACTTCATCTTTGTTAAATTGCCACAAATATTAAACTTATGCCTTCTTCTGGAAGCTATATAAAGTAGCTGTTGATAATTACATATTGATCATAATTTATGGCAACTTGTGATATTATCAACATCATTGTCTAATCTTATGTAAATTAGTAATTACATTTAAGTAATTCTTATTTGTTTATGGTTCTTCTGGACCATAAAAGCATTATCCTTATAATATCAAGTTCTGAAATGAACATAAGATTCTGATTAGCAATCACATACTCAAACTTCAGGTTGAGTGTTGTTAATTTAGTCTTAAACTCTTCAGAAGTTTGATAATAATGTTACCATTGTCCATTGAGGTGTTCAAAATATTTCGTATAGAACTTGAAGCACTAGATATTTGAATATGTCTTGTACAAGTTCTTCTGAAACTTTTATGCATAATTCACAACATGCTATTAAAACGCCTCCATCTGTATAATTTCATCACAAATATATTCTCATTGGAGTGTAAAATTTTTAGTGTAAATCTTCATACTATTGTAAACACATCTTACTATATAATGGTCAAAATTTTACGTATATTACAATTATTGTATAAAATTAGTACATGTAATATGATGAGATGTAAAGTTTATTTGAACAAAATTTTGAGCATAAAACATATACTACATATATAATGAGTGATGCATCTAATTACTAATTGACACATGCAATGAATTATGCGTTTATCTACGACTCACACATGCACATAAATGTAAGACTAAAAAAATGCAAGACACTGTACAATGTGAATTTTAAAAATCTATTGCTGGACTTCTGGTCCTTGATGATCATCATTATTCACCTTTAGTTGGACTCCAAGTCCATGATTATCTCTGATCATTGTCAATATGTCGACATAAAAGTGGACTTTTATTTCAGATCCCTGTTCTCAAATCCACTACTTTTGCATATGCATATAATCCTCGGTTCCATCATATACCGGTATCACATTTTTCAAGATATAATTTGCATGCTATTTTACAATGATATCTTGAATAGATTCCCAGTGCTACCAGTAGTAATTATAACATCTTCGTTTTTATCATAGGCCTATGTTCATCTCAGATATCTAACCACTTCGGGGCATACATTATGCATAATACTACATTACACTTCAATATGTCAACTGCACTTTCTTGCCATATATCAGTATTAATTTTGCAACCGAGCATACAACCTACACTTCAGGTGTGTGATTCCAAGTATTATTGGCAAGATTTATCTCAATGTATACATCATAATATGACCAAAATGTATCGTTTACGGTATGTAACATGAGAACAATAACTGGAAACAAATCAAACCATAGATGTGCAACTATCTTTGATAATATATAGACAAAAGTTGGCCATTAATACTCAAATAGTCATATAAGGGCATCATCACGTTATAATTAATTAATAATTTTGCCATACACTGTATCCCAATTCTTCTCCCCCTAAGTTGAGTAAATTTTTCAAAAAATAGAGCATCCTATATCTTAACAAAATAGTGCTATGATTTAATGTGCAAAAGAATATTTCACCTAATCGAAGATTTATTAACAAATTTCATCGCTTAGAAGAGATATATTCAACAAACTATTTGTCTCTTCTGGAGAACAATATTAATCCATTAAAACCATTTCTTCTCTAACTTATGATGTACATCACATATGTGTTTATAAATTCATCAAAAAATGTTCTCTTCTAGAAATTAATGACAATAGGGGGACAATTATTGTGCAGTTGTTGGTTTATTCTTGTGTGCTGACATTCAACAGCCCCAATAAAAAAAAATGATTGTTATATAGACATAATCATGACTTAGCTTATACGCATGTACAACTCCACTCAATGGTATCTTTGGATTGCCAATGACTTTGATAATGAGTTTTACTCAACGTGTTAACATACAGGTGTATTTGATAAGCCTTTAGTCACATAGTATAGAACACACATAAGCTATTTTAGTGAACTCTGGTCATCATTGCATATCAATATCCAAAGTGATCAAAAATAGATTTTCCTTTTCTTGAAATTTTCTAAGAGTCACAATCCAAATATTAGCTCAATTCAATGTTCGTTATTATGTCTTGCCATTCAAAACATTTCACATATCTAACATAAGAGAGCGTCAGCACATTATCATTCAATCAAATTGAAACTTCAGGTTTCCCTTACGGGTGATTTACTAACATTAAACCTGGATGGCCTAATTGAGTTACACATCCAATCACTTTCTAAATTCTGTCAGTTTTCAAACATAGTGATCACTTTATTTGCCTACTCCATGCATGGCCATGATGATTAATATGATTGATATAAGAACACTAGCAAGTGTTTCTTTCTATACTTGGCAAGACTAAATCTTTAGCAACAATCATATTATACTCTGCTAGAGCATTGATTACATTTATCATGAACATGTAATTAATTGGACATATATCTTCTAGAGTATTTTATATAATCAGGTGCACTATCGATTTTACTAAACTAAATAGATTATTCTAATGAAATTCATCATAACGTATCATTTTCTTTCATATTACATGATAATATGTTCAACGAAATAATGGTTACACCACGTTTTGTGTTTAATCTATGTTTGTGAGCAACTTGTGTTGCCCTTCTCGACAACATTAATTTTATTAGGGCACAATATGATGATTCATAATCAATGAAAATTCTAAATCATTCATATCCATTTCAGGATGGTATCAATTATTCTAAACATTAACTATCTTTCTGCCATCTTTATTAAATAATCATTATATGTATACGTAGACATCAGTCAATATTTACAATTCATGGAAAAATACTATGTAGCTCCCCCCTAATCCTTGCATATGGGGACATGAAATTAATCCAACAAACATTTATATCTCATACACCATATACAAATACTCTTAAGCCATAAATTCTTTTGGCAATGCATGTACCAACATTGAATTATTTTCTATAAACTATACATGTTATTCTTGCCCAAATGTTCATCTTTTATATTGAAATCTTCAAATATGGCCATAACGATACATTTTTCACTTAGTTGCTCACAATGTCATACTCATCAATTTCTAAACTATAAAACTTTCCTTGTTCGAAGATTATGTAGCCTGTTTGTAATCTTCTTAGAACTTTTTATGAATTATATTAAAGTAATTGTCATGCTAACAAGCTCATCATCTAATGCAAACATACATGCAATTTCTCATTCACTTCTAGGAAATGACTCAGTTTAGTTATTATGCACCATCAATACTCGTTCATGCATATAGTTCGTAATCAAGAATGTCCACTAAAAATGGTAAAATCTGAATATTATTTTCACATGACATTGTGCACATAGAACATTATTTTGTGGATGATGCATGGATATCTAAGCAATACTGTTTTTCTAGGACTGAAAATACCTTCATATTATTCTTGATGTCTCGGCCGTTGTAAATTTAAGGAACATTAATTTATATGTATATTTCTTCATAAATCTAAGGACCATTTATAGTACTTACATGCTTCGTTGATATAATCATTATTTCAACCTACTTCATATGGATATATTTATTTACCCTATAGTTGAATCCAATCATGCATTAACCTTAAACTATGTTAAAGTTGTGATGATATTTGTATCAAAATAGAAGCAATTACTTGTGTGAATGACACTATGTTAAAATAATGCATGTACTTGAGACATCAATGATTAAATGTGTTAGTATTATAGGAGTTACTACTATAATATTTTTCTATTACTAGTATTAGTGAATCACCTACATATTTGCTATACTTAAATAATAAATATTTAATAGAACATATATGTATATACATATATTATACAACTACAACACATATAAGCGCATGTTATCAATAAATAACTTTAAACATGCTGGCAATTGTATAAGTTAATATTACATACTTATTCACACGCGCTTTTTAAAGCATTAATTACTAAGATTCTATTTAAGCATTTTAATTATAAGCCAATAATCACTCTGAAAATTACAATACTACATCTTCCATAGCAGTAGCATTATGATATAATATTGTTATTCAATGCATAATATATATCTATGTGAGCTCTCATATAATCAGAATCATATACCTAGCTCACACTCACAAATTTGATAGTTTTATAGCAATTATATATAGCAAGTATTGGATTAAAAAAACGTCCATCTGACATTATTATTATATTTTATGTTATTATATTATTATATATATTATTATATTATTATATTATTATTATTATTATATTATTATTATTATTATTATTATTATTATTATTTATATAGACGAGATGTCACAGTCACATTCCCTCAGATTGCTAAATTAAGAACATTAGGGACAGTAGGTTAAAACAGAGGCTAATGTGCAATAAAGGAAGGTCATCAAACAAGCACACAAAATCATACAGTAAGCATTATATTGAATAGGGTGACTCAGACTTATCATACAGTAACAATTTTACTTCAAACCTTTTCATGTGCAAGTAGACTTAACTTTACTAAGCAGATAGACTAGATGCAGTTTTTGAATAGGGCCTCCTTAAAGCAAGGCTGGTGCATGTCCCGGACATACAGTGCTATCGCTAATATTGCAATGATACTTCATAGCAGTCTAAGCCTCTTCCACACACAGCCACCAAACTCATCATTACTAAAATAACGTTCAACTTTCTGAAATAACCAAAAGATGTGTTTTAAAAATCACTAGAAGCCCTAGTACTGCCGATTATACTCTATAAATCAGCTGCTACTCTGCTACTTGTGTGCTATCAGGAATCACATTAAAATTTATAAATAAATCAATAAATTATTTAGCCATTATTTCTCACATGATTCCCAATCTGGGACAACAAAGAAGAGAGATTGTAAATATAAGATTAAGGATTCACTTTTTTTTTTTTTCCAGGGTTGCATGAACTGAGCCAACTTTCACACAAACTAAGTATGCAAGAGAGAAGCAAAAGGTTGAACGTGCCAAGATTTCTTAACAACTCAAACTCTGTAATAACTTAATTGGCATATGCATTTTCATTTATAACAATTGGAAACAAAAAATCACAATTTTCATAGGCTAGTAGACTCGTACACTAGCGGGTAGATTAGATGCGTTTTAATGGTTTCAAATTTTTTCAGAATATTATTTCAATTATTTCGATTAAATTTTAGAATTCCAAATAATACCAAATTTCATTATAACACTTTAAGAATTATAATTTGTCAAATAGCAATAATAAATATTATTATGATTCCTAGATATTATTTAATATCATTTTGCTAAAATTATCTGAAATTATTTTGCCAATATATCCTGAAAAATCGATTTCAACATTGTCTATTATTCCTAATTATATTGCCTACTATTTCCTAATATATTCTGAAATTATGTTGCCTACTATTTTGCTAATACTATCTCAAGTTATTGCCTATTATTTTTCCTAATATTATTTTGAAAATTCGATTTATCACAATGGAATTACTATGCTAAGAACTTATTATTTTGCAGTCAAAATTCAACTTTAACACTACAATTATTTTGCTAATAACTTATTATTAGCACTCGAATTATGAGCCAAATTGCAAGTTATTCAATTTTGAAATAATAATTCAGAATAATAGTCAAAATAACTTGTCAGAATAATAACATCATAGAAAATTTCAGAATAATAATTTAAAAAAAATCGATTTCAACACTCGTATAATGTCATCGTGATTTCGTGAGTGCAATTGTTTGTTATTGTGTGAGTTGTGTGAATATAATTAGCCAAAAAAAACGAACAAAAAATTGAAACAACTCATGGTAATCACAATTAATAGTAATATATTATACAAAACTTACAGAATTATTGAGTAAAGCATTACGGAGTGGAAACTAGAGTATCGAACCTTTTTATTTGCAAGATAATAGTCTTTGTTTTGTAGAGCTGGTGCTGATAACGTGTTATAGAAAATAGGCTAGGGTTTAAGTAGTAGAGAGTATTTGTGGGACAGAATAGATCTGTATTCATATTATTCAATCATAAGGGAGTACATACATATATATATAGACATGGGAAACAATTAGGGTTTCCTTAGAGAATTATACACCTAGTATCTAGAATATACTAGAATAATCATAGGGGTATAATGGGCATCCACTAAATACATATATTATATAACAATATCATAATTACATTTTTAGATAATATGTTAACAATTTGGGGGTAAGTTCGTCTTTTTTTATGAATTTCAAGGAGTAGTGTGGTAATGAAGTTTTCTACTTATCTACGAAAATGCTATGTGATCTTTTATTTATGCATATCACAGTGTATTAGATATTATCGTTCAAATTCTTATTTCATTTTGATGAGCATGTTTATGATGCAATCGATATCCTATAAGATAACTACGACAAGAAAAAAAATTACTCATTTGATTTGAAATTAATGTAAATTATTTATTGTGCTCTTTTTTACTTCAAGCATCGATGAGATAGAGAAAGTTTAGGTTCATTACCATCCATAATAACCATCACCATAAGCAATTTTGGAATAAATTATGAAATAAAAAAAGGTGTTTTTTAACTTTTGAGCAATCTTCTAGACAAATAAGTCAATTCACCCTAAGGTAATCTTTTATTTAAGATGACCATTCTCAAATTCTTTAAAAAAAAATAAAGTTGAAGCTGGATTGGTTGTGGTGATTAGTGTTACATAGTAGTGGCGATGGTGGTGGTGATGGGTGGTGATGTACATGGATAGGTAAATTAGGAGATCATCAGTTATTGGCGGTTTTTCCTTTCTTTTTATTTGAATTTGTTAACAAATTTAACTGACTGCGATAGTGTATTATATACCATTTCAGCTTGTTATTTATTTCAAACCCACTTAAAAGAACAAAATCTCTATCTAACATTTGGGAGCAGAAATAAGCATTTCATTGGGAAGTTTGTGGGTGATCTTGATCACTTTTGTGTCAACACACTTTTAAATTGTTCGGTGAAAATAATTTTAAAATGTATGTTAACATCACGCATTGAGTAGTGTAATACTTAAGAAAATTAAGCTTAGAAATTTTATATTACCTCAATTTCAGATTATTTGCAATGATTATACATTCTTCCTCTCTACTTTATGTTAAATCGTTGCAAATAATTTGAAACGGAAGTAGGTGTAGATAGTTTAACTAGATCGGTATGCATCTCATTTTCGATTAAAAATGTGAAATTTATTGGAAACTCTTTTTTCAATAGAAATGTAATGATCAATTTCCTTTTACGATGCAACCCCCCCCCCCCCCCCCAAAAAAAAAAAAACCTTTTACGATAATTGAAAATTCATTTATTAGTAAATAAAAAGTGTGATGTTATTTTCAAGATTACCAGAGTTATTGGAAGGAAGTTTTGTTTTCTCCATTTGTAGTTTAAATTATAAATCTTGCTATTTATAGTCTTATTTGGAGGTTAGTGGTTTACATTTTGCATAATTTTTGAGTATTTATAGTCTACTTTTAATAATTGGCATAAATTTTTATTTTATTTTGGGTGCTAGAGAGCCACAATACAACAAAGACAAATGATGATAATCGATCTTAAAACTTAGCTAGTGTAATCGGGAGTGAAACTTTAACAATTTAATCAATTGAGCATGTAAACCATAAAAATACATAAATGCAAATCAATAATAAGAAAGACAAATAATATGGTAAACAATAATTTCATTGATAATTTGTGGGTTACAATTGTCGTTACTCTCTTAATTTCTCTCTCCGATGGTGGAAGATTTAAATTGATTTTCTCATAAAACTGGGATCTTATTGACTTATTCCGAACTGTTAACCATTTAATGATTGAGTTATCCCTCACTTTTTTTTTTTGCTAAGAAATTATTCATTGATTACACTCATGTATGGTCAATCATTTTCTCTAGCAAGTAGCAGCCGATTTATCCCCATTGTAACCAAATTCACACTCTCATTGACTCACACAGTCACACCACAATAGTAAACACTAGCCACCAACATTCGAAGTACACCTATATGTATATATGCAACGATCGAGAAAGCCTTCTGCGATCACTGAAAAGTCATTTAGTAGTAGTAAATAAAAGGTGTGATGTTATTTTTAAGATTGAAAAGTTATTGTTAGGAAGTTTTATTTTCTTCTTTGTAATTGAAATTACTAATCATGCTATTTATAGTCTTTTTTGGAGATTAGTAAGTCACATTTTGCATAATTTTTGAGTGTTCAACGTCTCCTTCTGCCACAAGATTTTTATATTTTTATTTTTGGGTACTAGAGAGCCACAATATCACAAAGGTAAATGACGATAATTAATCTTAAAACTTTGTGCAATCAGGAGATAAACTTTAACCATTTAATCGATTGAGCTAGCCATCTCAGACTTTCTTTTGCCAAAACCTTGTTCGTTGAGTACACTCATGAACGGTAAATCATTTTCTCTAGCAAATTGAGACTAATATATCAAGTTGTAATCAGATTCCCACACACAATGACTCTCACACCATTATAGCAAACACTAGCCAGTAGCCACCAACATTCGAAGTACATCCACAGATGATGATCAAGGAAAGCTGATATGTGGTCGAAAAAATGTTTCAGACTTGCAAATGATTGTTACATCAATATTGACCATTTTGTATATAAAGATAATTACCCAAAGTAAATTAATTCTGGTGAGATTAAAATTCATATAAAAAATTTAATTTCCACGATAATCAGACGAGTTTCAATGTATTTGTTCAATAGAATAAACTTCACAAGACCACATCAATTGAATTTACTCTTTACACAAAAATTTTCCATTTCCTGTTATTTTTTACGCCTCCTTTTTGTCAAGTCAACAAAACTTTGCCCATGAAATGCAAGTTCCTTCTTCCTTCCTTCATACTTTTCATAGCGTTGTTTTTAGTAATGTGGACGTGAAAGACCACACAAAGTACACAACATTGGTTTTGTGTCAACCACTATAACATCATCCATGACTTCAATCCTCTATTACATTCACCACATTCCATTGTTCTCTCCGTCCAACAAATAAAACAAGTTTTCAATTCCATAAAAGTCCACCAATACCTAAAAGTCCACTAATACAAGGTTCAATCAGTTCAGTTCAAATCATTTCGTGTACGAATGGCTCGACACTCCAACGAAGCATTTGGCAAGTAGTTGTATACGACCAATAAATCAGCCCAAATGCACAATACAGGCCAATCCATTCGGGATCCTTATTCAAGTACTAACTCGCTGAACATGGATGTTTCATCAACTCATTTTATGTTTTAATTACGGTAAGATTTGACAATATGTCTTGGAATGCTAATTTTCCACCATCAACTTCTACTCTTTTTTTCTTTACTTTTTGATTGTTTTGTTAAAAAAAAAAAAGCAACAAACTTTCTTAATACAAGTACCAAATTAATCAGCTAATAAACCATATTTAATATTAACATGGTATTGACAAATTAAAACATTAGATGAAAGATAAATAAATATATGGGTAATACTGGCAAACATAAAATCAAAGAAATTTATGCTGCAAAGCGGCTCCCAAAAAATTCTTTGTAGCACAATGAAAATATTAAGCAACCTTTTAACCTTTTTATTTTGTTACGGTGCTTCAGTACTTGTGCATTTATATATATAAATTTATTTTAACAACATAACAATTTTAGAATAAAAACCATAGAAGAAGGGGCAAAAAATAATAATAGTAATAATAATACTTGTGAGCAAAGTAGTATGTTTGAGTTTAAACAGAAATAAGGGGATTGAAGAACAAATGAAAAAGATTAGATGAATGTGAATGAATGTTGCGGGGGAATTAAATAGTAAGGTGGCTGTGTTTTTGTGTGACTGTAATATTCTGTAACCCTAATAATATAATCAGGGTGCCAAGTTGCCAACTAACAACTTTGGCCCGTTTGTTGTTTTTTTTTTTTTTTTT
>PYUH01000185.1:5374450-5458938 GCA_016808085.1 Suaeda aralocaspica | reverse complement strand
TTTTTTTTTTTTTTTTTTTTTTTTTTTTGGGGGCAATTGGGGTTATTGGCCCATTGTAAAACATCTTTGTTTTTCACATTCTTTAATCTTTTATTGTTGTGCTTAAGCTATACATTATTATGATTTTTATGCCACTCCATAAATCTTAATTAATGCCCCATTCACTCAACCATTTTATTTCAATCGAAGTCACTCAATTCATATCTGTCGGGAAAAAAAAAAATGAATATAACTAAGTATTTACCGGCCCTCTTCATTGGTGGTAGGTAATCTACCCGGTAGATAGATGTAATAATAGAGCATTGGATCTCCTTTTCTTTTATATAACTAACGCCTAGGATTATGAATTATCGATTCCCTGTTTGAACTTTGAATCGTGTGTAGGAGCCTACAACTATGGATTATCGATTCTTTGTTGGATTCATGTTTAGTTAACCTCAAATTATTTTGGAATTATAATCTTGTTGTACAAACTACGTACTTTGTAATAGCTATGTTATTGTAAACTAACTATGGACGATATCATGAAGAGGTATCCATGTCTTAGGCTCCAAGGTGTGGTTTGCAGTGGTTTTGACAGGTATAAGGCCCTGTAAACATGGCCAGTTGGCGGGAACAATTTCCTCAGGACCAGAAATAATGTAGCTGCTGTCGTCGTCAGGTTCACCAGAGGTAGTAAAATGAATAAGTTGTCTTTGAAGAGGTAAGCCTGATTTAGTGAATGTGAAGCAAAGGCAGCTCCAATACCAGTTGCAAACACAGTGTTACCAAGGCAAGGAAACGGGTCTGTTATAAGACCAGTCCGAATCAAGGTTCTGCTGGCGTGGTTAATCAGAGCATAACTATCGCCTGGAAAGGGGTACACTTCAGTTCATCATCAGCGACAGGGGATTCAAGAGCAGCATCAACATCATTGAAGCTATTATATATAATTAATCCCCATGAGACAAGGAAACATGTTATGAATGTAATCAGGCCCTTCAACAATGCCACCAGTTTGAGTTTCGGGTGCATGGTGCATACGAGCACACGACGACACAGGGAAGATAAAAGCCTCACATCCACCACAGCTAAAAGCAGCAGTAACTCCTAATTTTCGAAAACTAGTACCGTATAGTGAGGGGAAACCATCACACAAGACGATTGGGCCTTTAATAATGCGATTGTTTCTTGGTGACATGGGATCATAGCTTCAGGGCCAGGGCTACAATCGCCAAATAATATTGGTGCCCTGTTCAACTTATCAAATTGGGGCCCTAAACTCAATATATACCGTAAAATTTAGGTAATTCACAATATTTGGAAACAAAATAGAGCTTTATATATACGAAATTTGTGGAGGAAAATATGATTTTGCTAATTAATTTCATCTCAAAAAGTGAAAATTAATAACGGTTTAAAAAATTAATTGAGATTGAATGGAAAAAAAGGGAAGGGGAAAAGTTTAAGTAATCGTTGATTCAAGTGATTGAGATAATTAGATTGAATTGGGAAAAAAAGGGGAAGGGGAAAAGTTTAAGGTTTTGATTGAATATATTTAGGAGCAATAGAAGGGAAGTTTTGTTGTTTTGGCGGAGTACATAGTTAATTTTAAGTTAGGTCTAATGATAGCAATGAATGTAGACATTAAATTACTGTAATATATCATATATGCTAATGTGTTAGTTTTAAGATATCACTCTAATCATTACTCCAACTTTATTTATTAGTCTTAATAGTAAACTAATATACATATATCCAGATTTTGAGGACCCTGTGTGGTTGATCACATTACACACCCCCCGTTTGCATAGCTTATAACAATATAATAAAATCAATGAACACAAGGACTTCCCAATTGGTAGTCGACTGGAATGCTGCGTTAATATAGCTAATATCTACCCATTTTTGTACCGTGCCCTTATCGACTACTACTGCCCTCTTCCTTTTCCTAGTAAGCCTTTTTTCATGACTCATGAGGTATGATTTTACGTACACTTAGCTTGTAATAACTAAACATTCATTAATTCATCAATAACTAAATTTGCGAAATAATACAAAGTAAATCTGAAACCTTAAATTTTTTTGCCAAGATAAACCTTAAACTTAAATTTTTTTGCCAAAAGAAACCTTGGACCTTTTTCCCGGCATTGACCACCACTTTCCGATATTGACTCCCTTATTTCCCTACTTGCACTTCCTTTTTCCTTCTTTTTTTTCCCTCCTTTGTTTTCCTACTTCCATTCCGACCACCTAAATTACTCAATTAGGTCTTTCTTCACTAATTAATTAGTCAATCTTCTTTCTTCCTTTTCCCTCCACTGAAGCACAATGTTGAAACAATGGTAAATACAAATAATCTTCCCTTTAAGTTTTTTTTTAAAAACCAAATACATTTTTTTGTGAGTCAACATATTCAAGAGCAACAATTATTAGAACCAAAAGCAAAGAAATCAAAATGCATGCGTAACAAACTTCATTACCAAGAACCTCAAAAAAAAAAAACATAATTTAGTAACAAATCAAATAACTTACTTCTGTTTCTTAATAATCCTCCCATTACATGCTTTGTTGTTGATGAAGTAGTGTTACGCATTATATTTAGAAAAATAATTATATTAATAAAATGTAATTAAATAATTAATTCATATATTAAATATAGGTTTAAGCCGCACCAATCAGTGAGAGAGTCCACCTTACAAACCTTAAAATCATATGGCAATAAGAGGAGTAGCTTCTCAATTTTAAAAAGTGATAAACTATCTCTCAATCCATTGATGTGGGACACTCACATATGCGCTTGAACGATGACAAAATCAATCAATCAAAATAGCAACAAGTCGACAACCTTGTTGGAAGCGTGGTGGACACACACAACTATATTTGACACAATATTATATATGGAGAGGAAATAATGCACTTAAAACNTTAAGTTAGGTCTAATGATAGCAATGAATGTAGACATTAAATTACTGTAATATATCATATATGCTAATGTGTTAGTTTTAAGATATCACTCTAATCATTACTCCAACTTTATTTATTAGTCTTAATAGTAAACTAATATACATATATCCAGATTTTGAGGACCCTGTGTGGTTGATCACATTACACACCCCCCGTTTGCATAGCTTATAACAATATAATAAAATCAATGAACACAAGGACTTCCCAATTGGTAGTCGACTGGAATGCTGCGTTAATATAGCTAATATCTACCCATTTTTGTACCGTGCCCTTATCGACTACTACTGCCCTCTTCCTTTTCCTAGTAAGCCTTTTTTCATGACTCATGAGGTATGATTTTACGTACACTTAGCTTGTAATAACTAAACATTCATTAATTCATCAATAACTAAATTTGCGAAATAATACAAAGTAAATCTGAAACCTTAAATTTTTTTGCCAAGATAAACCTTAAACTTAAATTTTTTTGCCAAAAGAAACCTTGGACCTTTTTCCCGGCATTGACCACCACTTTCCGATATTGACTCCCTTATTTCCCTACTTGCACTTCCTTTTTCCTTCTTTTTTTTCCCTCCTTTGTTTTCCTACTTCCATTCCGACCACCTAAATTACTCAATTAGGTCTTTCTTCACTAATTAATTAGTCAATCTTCTTTCTTCCTTTTCCCTCCACTGAAGCACAATGTTGAAACAATGGTAAATACAAATAATCTTCCCTTTAAGTTTTTTTTTAAAAACCAAATACATTTTTTTGTGAGTCAACATATTCAAGAGCAACAATTATTAGAACCAAAAGCAAAGAAATCAAAATGCATGCGTAACAAACTTCATTACCAAGAACCTCAAAAAAAAAAAACATAATTTAGTAACAAATCAAATAACTTACTTCTGTTTCTTAATAATCCTCCCATTACATGCTTTGTTGTTGATGAAGTAGTGTTACGCATTATATTTAGAAAAATAATTATATTAATAAAATGTAATTAAATAATTAATTCATATATTAAATATAGGTTTAAGCCGCACCAATCAGTGAGAGAGTCCACCTTACAAACCTTAAAATCATATGGCAATAAGAGGAGTAGCTTCTCAATTTTAAAAAGTGATAAACTATCTCTCAATCCATTGATGTGGGACACTCACATATGCGCTTGAACGATGACAAAATCAATCAATCAAAATAGCAACAAGTCGACAACCTTGTTGGAAGCGTGGTGGACACACACAACTATATTTGACACAATATTATATATGGAGAGGAAATAATGCACTTAAAACAACTCTTGTATTTATTAATCTGTGTGTTACTTTACATCTTAAATGAACAACATATTTATATGACTAAATATTCTAAACAATTGAAGCTTCCCCTTAATATTCTCTCATCCTACAATAATTTGCATTTCCATATTCTTCTCTTCAACAGTAAAATAATGTCAAGTTTATTCACTATTTTTAACAAACCTTTAGTAATTTCCAAATTTCTCCTTCTTCAAACCCTCTCTACTTCTCTCTAGCTTGTTTCTATTTTTTTTGGATGAAAAATTGAACCTAATTTTCACCCCTTTATGCCTTTTTCTCACAGCAACAAAAACTCCTAATAAGAAAAGCTCAACATGGACTAACAACATAGGCAGAGTAGGGAGAGAAATTGATCTCTTTCAAAGATCGATATATAAGCGAGATTGTAAGAGAAACGACAACCACGTACCACGATTTTCCTCATCAAACCCCTAATGTACGATGGAGAAACGTCGATTACAAGAGTAAGTGGACAACGACAAGGAATTCGTTTGATTGGCTGGAACATATTGCTGGAGTACGTGTAGATGCGATAGGAGGGGAGTGGGAAGAGTGAAATTGATTTGAGCAACATATATAGGAGATCATAGAATCAGCAACTCCGATCCGTGATATTGGAAGTCTCATTGGCATCACCGCATTGGTGGTTGAAAATAATTCTAATAATGATACTCATGTAGGATAATAATGTAACTAGGTATTTGTAAGATATTATTCTCACAAACCCTTTATTTGTATTATACATCACTTGGGTGTATATATATATATATATTTTCAAATCACATCTCTAATTTTGCAAATCGATTATTGACTATCACATATCCAACCCTTTTCTCAGCTCAACCTTGATCATTTCTTAACGATCAAGGAGATGTTATATGATACAATAGGTTGTACTTTATAGCATACAACGAACCTAAGACAAAAATTACATTACATTATTTAATTTCCCCTTTAATTAGTTGTACCTATCAAAGGACAAGGTAATACTAACTGTATAATATAGATTGCCCTGGCCTTAATGCATTAAGCTAGAACAAGAAAAAAAAAATCGGCTCAAGACCGATCATGTTCAAACTCATGTTATCCTTAACGTAACAAGCTTAATTAGCTCAAACAAGCAAGCAATTAAGCAAATACTAGGCCAAACCATAACGGCATAACCAATTCCAAGACCCATTAAAGAATGCTTAAATTGTTTGCATATCTTTGCAACCAGCTGGGTCCAATACAATTTCAATTCTCAAAAAATTAATTGAGCATCCAATTATATTCACCATCATCTATCCTTGCAATGTTCTACCCCATTAAACGCATGAACGTTGACATAAGTCATTATTAAGGGTTGTCAAGATCCTTGTCTTTGTCCATATATATTCGAATTTGTAGAAACAAGTTAACTTTGAACTATGTTGCAATTCAAAATTTATAGAACTAGTTCCATTCGAACCAAAATCCCTTGTCTTTTATATGAGGATGTTATCTTGTTAAATATAAGAAGGAATTTTTAAACTCAAGCCTATTAAATGCAGAATTTTGAGCCTTCTTGTCGTTGAGTGAAAAAATTGTACATAATATAAAAGTTCGTACTTTTTAATTTTTAATTAATAATTAATAATACAAAACATATTTTTTTATTGTATTGGAACATATTTCAATCTCACTAAACTATAGTATATTATATGATTTCAAGTAAGGAAACTAATTTAAGTTAAAGTGTACATATTATCGAACCCTATGTCATCAAACATCATTTACTACACTTACTTGGTAACAGCTTGTACTGCTTTTTTGTTAGTAAGTCAATGTGTATTAAGCTACCCCATATGATTTAAACACCATCGTATTAGGTAGAGAGGCACGATCTATATTTAATATATAATCTAGTACAACGTTTTGCACTTGAATTGTCATTTACCATTAAGTATGTTCCTTAGATACAAAAGTTTATTCATGACACTTAGTTGAAGGGACTCACAAATAATACTTGGAAAGTTACTATAATTGTAATCATAATGAAAAGTATTTTTAACTACGAGTTTACTTAATTGCCTTCCTTTAACCAACCTATTAATTAATATCAAAGTACGTACTAAACTCCCCTCCTAACTTAATTTAATGAACTCACCCACTCCCTCTTAATCACCCCTCTCAACCCATCCTCGGCTCGAGCTAGTATATACATTCATGGTATAACCGGCTATACCTTGCACCTTCGGAAATCTACCATTACTCATAAATTAACACTTACAACTACCAATTTTGGTAAAGTACCCTTAGTACTAGCTAGTTTTACTTCAGTGTTTTCACTTGTATGCTGCTAATTCAGTACTAGGTAAACAAGATACTCTGCCTCTTTTAACTCCTTTTTCCTTTGTTTCAGCCGTTGGTTTCTCAAACTTCTAGGAGAGCACAACTGCAGCAGAAAATCCCCATATATATATTTTACACAAAAGTGAAAAAAAAAAAAATACACCAAACTTTATCTGAACAACTTTTTCCAAATAAGACAAATAAGTAGCTAAAATGTTGCTGATGAAAAATAAACTAAAATCAAAAGCAGTAAAGTCATTACATTACTTATTATTACTGTAAAAGGTTAAATTCCTGCAGTTAATGAAGGAATATACTTCTTCTTAATTCTCCCATGCCCATAAAAATAACTGATTTTTTTAGTTTTTTTTTTTTTTGCAGGGGTATTGCTGGTATAATTTACTACCACTAGTCCACTGCTAGTACTTCTACTGATATTGCTGATTTATGCACATTTATCCCATCTGTGGCCTACTCATCCTTCTCATATTCTTGCCCCCATCTAATTTATTGCTGGGCTAGCTTGACTATAATACCATATCATAGAATCGAACTGAAATGAATGTCGTAGTTGAAAAACTATATTATAAGATGGGTTGAACTGAACTGAACTGAACTTAGTTAAAATTTTGGAAAAAAAAAGTCAAAAAAAATAGAGCTTTACTATATATTGACATCAACCTAGCTGTTACATACCTATTGTACCATTTCAACTTTTACCCTAGTTAAGGCATAATTTTGGTTGTAGTATACTGTCTTTAATTCCTTATCTAGGTTAAAGATTCTGTAAATTTTAATTACATATGTTTACAACTTTTCGTATACTTTGAGTGAAATTCTATATATATATATATAGGCATAAGTTGGCATGTGAATAATGTAAAACCCAAATAGTCGTGGTTAATACAAAAAAAAAAAAAGAGGAGGAAGTACTTTTTCTAATGTTCATTAAATTTTCTTCCATTTGGGGTTATAAAGAAAGAAGAAAGTTAGGAAACCCATTTTTTGTTGTTTCTTTCTATTTATTGATTATTCTTTGCAATATTGAGGAAAGTGTCAACAATGGGGAGGTCACCCTGCTGTGACAAACTGGGGTTGAAGAAAGGGCCGTGGACGCCTGAGGAAGATCAGAAGCTTTTAGCTTACATTGAAGAACATGGTCATGGCAATTGGCGCGCTTTACCTACGAAAGCTGGTAATTAATTAATTGATCGATTTAGTAATAATGTTGGTTAATTCATTAATTATGTTATGTTAGTTTCATGTAATATATTGTTATTGTAAAATGGTTCATCTTGATTAGGCCTCCAAAGATGCGGCAAGAGTTGTAGGCTTAGATGGACTAATTATCTTCGACCTGATATCAAGCGTGGGAAATTCAGCTTACAAGAAGAACAAACGATCATACAACTTCATGCCCTTTTAGGCAATAGGTAAGTATACGTGCATATATATGTACGATATTTGATTAACATTATCATGTGTGATCTTGTTACGAATTATTGAAGTTTGGTACGTCGGGTGGATATTATTATGATTAGGTGGTCAGCCATTGCAACACACTTGCCAAAGAGAACGGACAACGAAATAAAGAATTATTGGAATACGCATCTGAAGAAGAGACTAACCAAGATGGGCATAGATCCGGTGACCCACAAGCCTAAAAATGACGCACTTGTCTCAGCTGCTGAAGGTGGCGGTGGTAGTCTCCCACAGTCTAAGAATGCAGCCAACTTGAGCCACATGGCTCAGTGGGAGAGTGCTCGGTTGGAAGCTGAAGCTCGCCTTGTTAGGCAGTCCAAAATTCGCTCCTCCAGCAGCGGCAACCTTGCTGCTTGCAATAATAATTCATCATTTGGTTCGCCGTTATCACCTGACGTACATATTAGTGATCATCACCAGATTGTGCCTTCCATGTCGCCAACGCATCATTCTCAAAATTATTTGAGTATGACGACTACTAGTACTGCGGATGTTGTTGCTACTGCTAGTACTACTCCTGCAAGATGCCTTGATGTTCTCAAGGCATGGCACGGGGATTGGTCTAGTACTAGTACTATAACTGGTACTAGTACTAGCGCGACTAATAACAACCATAATAATAACAATGAGAGTATATTGGGAATAGGTATGGGACTAACTGGACTCAGTGGAGGTGTTGGCCTCGGAATAGAGTCACCAACATCGACACTGAGCTTCTCAGAGAATGCCCAGCCCGTGGTCCCCACTATGGGGACCGGGGCAGTAATAGAATTCATGGGTCATCAAGAAGATCATCAACACCACCACCACCATCATCATCAAGAAATGGTCAAAGAAGAAGGAGATCACCATCAACATTATCATCATGAGTGGAAAAGAGGGTACAACAATGATATTGAGATGAATAATAACTCTTTGTCATTCAGTCCATCGTCTCCAACACCATTTCATGACCTTAACAGTGACAAAGAAGCCGCCAACGACAACGATGGTGGTGGTGATCATGATCATGGTCAAGGCTTTATGGAAGGGTTTACTGAACTTCTACTTAGTACTAAAACAAGTCATCAAAAAACAGTTGAAGAAGAAGAAGAAGAAGAAGGAGGTAACAATGATAATCATCATCAAAATATAAATGCAAATAGTAATGGTAATAAAGCAGGAAGTACTTCTAAAAGCAATGAGAGTGAGAGTGATTACTTTGAAGATAACAAGACATATTGGAATAGTATTCTTAATTTAGTCAATTCTTCTCCTACTCATTCTCCAATGTTCTAATCATAATTATAATCATCAACATCATCATTTTTTCTTTTGTCAAATAATTTGAGATAGATTATTCTCTCATTTGTACGCATATCATCATGAGTTGAAGAAAACCATCTAATTTTTGTTTTTTGTTTTATATTAATTTAATTATAGTCTCATCTAATTAAAGTCCATTATCATTAGTAGTTCCTTTCATTATCTTTATTTAATTAACTAATATGATTATCTTTGGTCTATGGCCTTTTGACTCAAAACTTTGGTGCATGATATGATATATATATATATGTGTGTATATATATATATATACATATATGCTTCTTAATTTTTATATAGATAACCACCCCATATGCTATTAGAAGTTTATACTAGGTAGCTGGCTAGCTAGGGTCCGACTAATTAGAATTTGAGCTAGGTAGGGTCTAATGAAAGCTAAGGTATCAAATATTTTGTTGTTACATTTCAAGGTCTTGAGTTCGAGATCTCTAGTTATTTTAATTATTTGGGGTATATATGATACAATATGTTGCCTAATTAATGACATAATATATATATATTTTTTTTTTCTGTTTCCGCTATCCTTTAAGTGTGTTGATGTTATGAGTAAAGTTAAGGTATGTACACTATGTCATAGAAGAAAGCTATGTGTGATTTAACCAAATTCGGATTTTAGATGATCAAATTAAGATACGACTCTTATTTATGAAGATATACCTCAATATACCCTCTTTCCCACTCAATCCTATACATTGATGGCAGTCAACTGATTGAACGGCCGGCCTTATTCACGTTGAACTTAAAATTTAAATAAATCAAAAAGGCCAAGAAAGTAAAACAATAGAAATATTTTTATTGTTTTAATCACTTGCTAGTCAATTGCTACACCTAAATCACAGTTTCACATCGATCTCATGAAGATGAATTAAGGGTAAAATAAAGCAAGTTAACGCCAAAAATGAGGGTAATATAGGAGAATTTATCTAAATTAAACCTACGTCGGCTCAAATAACAAACAATGATTATGAGAGTAAAAGAAAGCAAGTAAAAAAAAAAAAAAAAGATAAAGAGAGTAATTTCGGCCGATCTCAAAGTCGTCAAATGTGATTTTGATGATGGTATTATTAGTTGTCATGATGGTATAGGATATGGTCCATGGAAGAAACTAAATGCATCTATAGTGAGTATAATGAATAGGTTACCCATAAATAAGCTAAGTGCCCCTACAATAAAAGTGCTTATATAATTGTATGTGTTTCCAGTATGAGAGAGCTGCATTAATAGACGACTTTATTGTTGTTAGTTTCACGTCACCTTCACTTCTCAAGACAAGAATATCATCAATTCTTTGTCTTTCTTTTGGCCCCTCGATCTCCTCCTTTAATTTTTTTTTTTTTTCTTTATTGCTCTGATCTTATTATTATATCCCATCTTTTATTCTTAACAATTAATTCCATTATTATTATTGCACAAGATAAACTAAAAAATAAAAAGGGGCACTATCAATTAATAGTCATTATCATATGGAATTGTATTATTATACAAGCGCAATCGCAATTTACTATTCAAAATAATTCGCTACGTACTGTCTGAACAACAAAAGTACATTTTCAAATTTACCCACCTTAGGTTACTTTTGAGAATATGAATTGAAATATAGTAGCAGCTAAAGTTGGTAAAGAAACTAAAATGACCTAGACTAACAAGTTAGGGGTTGCTTCTATGGCCATTTAAGAAAATGGCCAACAAAGTTTTAAAAAGTCAAACCAATAAGATTGTGACACTTATTAAATTATTTTTCGTATTTTGTACTATTTGAATATAATACATATGTTTTAGATAAATTTATTTACTTTTATACCGTATAGAATAAGCCATATGAATTTATTTCGTGCATGGTATAAAAGTACTAATTCACAGACTGTATTATACACGTACATGGTTTTGCAAATACACTAATTCGTAAATCGTGTAATACACAACTACAAATACAGATAAATATTGAAATATTATTCGTATTTCTAAAAATACGTTATATATGTATTGAAAAAGTATAAAATACGAAGATCATTTAATATGTGTCATAATCTTATTAGTTTGACTTTTTAATACTTTGGTGGCCATCTTCTTAAATGGCCATAGAAGAATTCTCATAACAAGTTTGCTAGCTGATAATTTCACTACTATAAACTAATTATTTAACGTGACTAAAAACGTCAAAATTTTTAGCATCTATTCATTTAAGATGAATGAAATTGATGTACTGATCAACTTGCTCCCTTCCTACTAGCTTCATATACTCATTCTAGCATTCCACAAATATATTTATAAAATGGGAGTGCCATATATAGTCAGAGACTCAGAGTACGCACGCATGCACCAATTGTATAGTTGCTATATATTTGTGAAATTTTAACCAATTAATTTAATTAGGTGCTTACTTATCGTCTTGATGAAAAAAAAAAACTTGCTTTATCATGCATGCATGTAACACGTTTGCATGTCATTTAATTTTAATATTATTAAACATAGATATAGGGTCGTTTCAGAGGGGGTCTAAGGAGCCCCATCGCACAGGGCTCCAACTTACATAGGGCCCCAAGTTTTAGATTTTCTTATATACTATTGCTTAAAATATATAATAACATGTAAATATTATTAATATAAGGGCCTAATTTGATTATTTTAGAAGAGGCCGGACCTCTAATTATTTTGCCACGGCCCTGATCATAGACACATAGTCTCATGCATCTCTATCCCTTGACATATACGACACAATGGAATCATACAGGAATAAGCAGATAATGATTTAATTTTGTTTCTCGATAAATTTCTATGTACTACGTACCGGTTCTAATCTATATATGCATGGGAACTAATTAATTAAGTAATTTGTACATTCTATTAGCTGCGCATTATTTTATACTATATATGTTTTAATTTGTACGTTGAGCACATATATATATCCTTTTGTAGCGACAGCTATATAATATTTTTTCTTTTTATGATCGGCAGATAATAACTCTGAAACTTACACACAATACATGATATGGAGGTACCGAGTACGTAGAAGGGGACACACTGTACGTACCATAACTTACAGCACCAAGAATGGGGGATTGTTACCGAAGTGTGTGGCATAGGCATACACGTACGTACAAACCCAACCTACGTACAATCTCTTTAAATTTCCCACATGAATGCGAGACACGTACACTGACGCCCATTAGGTTACGTCGTCGTTGATTGATGAGTGAATTAGTTTTAATTATTCTTTAGCTAGGGAAGGGAATGAAATTATTAGAGGACCAACTCAACCAAAAGTTTAAGCTAATGGTTGAGGCCTAAGAATAGTTTATATACTCAAATACTCAATCATGCCCCCTCACACGAGAGCCCGTTGGGCTTGAAGTGTGGATGCACCATGGGCCTCTCATACCCTGCGCTTAATAATTCCACTTAGAAAGGAGGGGTGGATGAGATTCAAACCCGTGACCTTTGTGTCACTTTGGCGCTGATACCATATTAAAGGACCAACTCAACCAAAAGCTTAAGCTAATAGTTGAGGCGCAGCAATAGTTTATATACTCTATCAGAAATGAATCCCCTAAGCTAGTTAAGGCAAGCCTCACAGTCCATGGGACCTTTGGAGTTCATTGCACTGTCGGTTGCATGAATAATAATAATATGAGACTACTTATTTAATTACCTTTGCTTTGTCTATCATTTTGCCAAAAATAAAAGTAATAAACCAACGACAACTATATCATTCATGCATGCATGCACGTATGTTATTGCACATCCAAATTAAATAAGGTTGCTCTTTTTAATCGTTTTATACATAATACATGTATTGTTTTTTCTAGCCTATCAATCACATCTAAGCATGAATTATTGTCAACGCAAGGTTGGTCCTAGTCCGGGGATCAGATCAAAGCTCAACCATAACCATACTAATACAGTAATACTGGTAGGGCTATCGAGTATGAAGACCTCTTTCCTTACCATCTTGGTCAACTAAGGAAACACAGATATGCCTCTAACTTAATATCTACCTCTACATACCGACCTGTGTCGGATCAGACTCGCCCTAAAAATCAACTTGTATGAAGTATATATGTATTTTGATAAGTAGTTTGCTATGAAGACCATAAAGGGAGCATGATAAATTAAAGCAATATGATGGATTTAGGTATTGATCTGACTTACGGTCTAACATCAACCATAAATGTCCGCATATATATCTCATTATCACGAGTATTATTGTTTTAATTTATGGATTGTAAGGCATATATCATTAATTAGCATGGTATCATTCTTATTCCACGATTTGCAAAGATGTTGTTTGGTTGTGTAAAACTTTCGACTTAGCACATTATTGTAATCACGTGGGAAAAATACTTTTGCATTTTTTGTTGAAACTATAGACAGCATATTATTATAAAGCATATACTTTGTCATCACAACATTTGATTGAAATTGCATGTTATATATTTATATACTTTGTCATGGTTCATTAGGGGTCCGTTTAGTAAGGTGTAAAACGTTTTCAGATGAAAATAGCTTTTCTTGAAAAGCATTTTTACACTGGAAAACTCATTTTCATATAGAATTTACATTGTTTGGTTGCATGTAAAACGATTTTACAATTTAAGCATTTTTCATTGTTTGGTTGGATGGAAAATCATGTATTTCAATTGTAACGGAAAATGTTTTCCTTCAAAGTGTGATGAAAAATGTTTTTTCCTTCCAATTTTGAGGGAAAATGTTTTCAACATGGCGGAAAACCATTTTCCACCCCAAGTTTTTCATTTTAATATTTTACTCCAAACCAAACAGTGTAAAATGGGAAAACAATTTTAATGCAAAACGTTTTACTCCCTACCAAACGGACCCTGAGTGTGTGTTGTTTGTTACCATGCGTGCTATATATGACAAATTGAAATGCATATACCTTTTGAAATTAATTACTTAGTTACCTGGCAACCACAGTAGATAAAGATGCCAATGCAATATTATTGGCGACGTATATTGGAAGAGAAGGAGAATGCAATTAAGTTACGTTTTGCATGAGCTCATGGGATGAGGGACCCTGGCTTATTGGAATTGAAAATGGGTGATTGAATTTTGCATGCCCACAAAACCTAACTTACGTAAGTAATTCCCCGTACGAAAAAATAACAATATATACAACTTTTTACTAGTAAATATTTTCTACCAAACAACAACAACAATAATAATAATAATAATAATAATAATAATAATAATAATAATAATAATAATAATAATAATAATAATAATAATAATAATAATAATAATAATAAAATGTGTATATATACACTATACAGTATACACATTAGGGGTTGGTATGTCGTCTACGTCTTAAAGCCCTTTTCCACAATTAGGGGTTGCATGCAATATATCATCATGCATGACTATTGACTACTGCTAAATTACATATATATATAAAAGCTCTATATTATTTTATATTTTTTTTTTCATTTTTCAAACAATTTTATGTAGGGTACTAGCTAGGACTTGTTCATTATTATATTATTCATAAAACGGTCATAAGGTAGGTGTGTACATCTCTATTTAAGATCTATTGTTATATGGGCCTAAAGGTGATAATTATACGAGGGCGCACGTGGCTTGTACTTGCTCAAATCAATATGCTAGCTTGTAATTTAAATTTACTTATAGCTTTTGTTTGTTCCGGTTCAATATCAATTATATATGACTAATTTAATAATATGTTTTAGTCCATTAGATCACTTTATTTACAAATCATATAACACTTTGATTATTTTTTCGTACAATGGTCCTCTTTGAATTATATACATTTTATTAATTACTAAAGTGCGCGCAACTAGCTACAGTCTAGATTATTAAAAATAAAAATAAAAATGTTGGTGCTCTAGTTTGATTCGATCTTTTGTATCATGGTCTAGTTATTTGGTGGACGTTAGTTTGTTTTGTATGTTATACATGAAAATTCAATGTCTCTGTATAATATTCAAAAGGTTTGTTTTTGTTCCTTTTGTTTTTTCTACGTATAAATTAAATTGTTTCAAAGTTTAGTTGTTTAGTTGAACACAACACAAATGATAGATATTATTTACAAAAGTTATGTTTGTCATAAAAGGGGGAAAACTATATCACGTCTATTTAACCTCCCGATGAAAAATGTTGTAAGACGAGTAGAAATAAAAATATCAGTTTTCAATTCACAATGATAGGTAGACAAGGTAGTCCTCAAATGATAAAGTATAAAAGGTGTGACAAGTCTTCAACGATTAATTAAAAAAGATGAAAAGCCATTAATAACTATATCATATTTTCATTAACCTAATTAAGGTGTAAGAATGTCCTAATAATTGTACATATATATTATGTCTGTAAAATGTCACTTACTATTCTATAAGAAGCAATGGCATGATTGCTTGACTATTGTGGCAACAAAAAAAAACATATATAATGTATTCATAATACATGCAAACTCATGAAATGATTTAATTATAGACTATAGTATGTAGAGATAGAATAATTGTCACTTGTGAAAATCTCTCTCTAGTCTCTACCATGGATTTGCATTTGAATTAATTGCACCCTTAATCTTGGATTGAACATGAACATGAACATGAACATGAACATCATGTACGTTGAATTGTTGATGACTTTTGACAATAATTCACTTGAGAAACCAACACGTACTTTTGTGATAACGAAAACGCATAGTAGCAATTTAGTGATGTAGGTCCAATTAATCGCATGCTAGCCTTGTGTTATAGGCCAGAGTCGTAGCTCATACTTTATATCTTTATTTAGCTTAAGTCGTTGTTGATGATGTCATTTTAATTATGATAGTAAAAAATACTCCCTTTGTAATTTCGGATTTATTTCTCTATTTTATTTATAATTTGTCCGCTTACTTGCTAACTCGATTTCAAAAAAAGTAATAATAAAGGATCCTGCAGCAGACATATTGTAAACATGACATTATATTATTATATTACAATTTATTAACATTATTGGCATACTATTCCTTACCATCTCCTCTCTCTCTCCCGATCTCTTTTAAAATTAAAAAAAAGTATATATTATTATACCTCAGTAATTAATAGAAATAACTTTATGAAATAATGAAGGGAAAAGGTGTATACAGTATGAAATTTCTTGGATCACAATCAACGTTCTATAGTCATGTAAATGTCCCAAACGTCTAAGGTAAAATCATATATATACACTAGATAATAATGAAGTACGTAAACATGCAATAGTCAATAGAAAAGGGGGACACTACCTTAACTTCCATTTTTTTTATTTCCAGCTTCATCAACTTATATGGCCCAACATACATCAACCACCCTCATAAATATGCTAATACTGTATAATGTACTACGTACACAACTTTTAGTTTTGTTGATTTTTTTGCGAAAATAAAAATAAAAATAAAAAATTCTAGGGTTATAAATTTCAGGTTTTTTTGGAGTCCACGTGGTCAGCTTTTGGTCACTAATTAGTAATCCCTGGCCTCCTGCCACTTTCTAGTTTCTACATGCCGTGGAGTAGGAGTAAATGCTAAAAATACAAGTGTTGCAAGTAAATCTCACATACAATATATGTAATATGTTATAGTGTATATTAGTAGGGGTTTAGTTTAATAATTTTCCAATATAGAACCATGCATACAAAATGCATAGTGTATTAGCAATGAGCAGAGCAGGGTATACAATAACGTTATTTTTACGGGGCCTTATGCAACTTCTCAAAATGAGACCCCTTTTTTTAAAATAATAAAAAAAAAACAATTCCATTTGGTAGTAAAATTCGCTGTATTATTAAATTCGATGAAATGATTAAAACAATTAGGTTAATGGAAATTTGGGAGATAGACAATGATTTGAATGAATAATCGATTCTATTTTAGGATGATGATAATTATTTATGGAAGATAAAAAAGGTGTACCCATGACTTTTTGCGTTTTCTAAGTTGTACCCAATGTTTTTCAAAACTCTCAGTAATACCCTTGGGCTAACCAATATTGTTTAGTTGTGCCCCTTTTAGCCAATTTTAAGTTACAAATTTGGTTCATTTTATTCAGTCATACTCTTTTGAAGTTTCTTAAGGGATAAATCTAAATCTTTTGAATATTAATTACCATAAAAGAATTAATTAAAACAAAAATAACGAAAATTTTCAATGGAAAATTAATTACAAAGGGCACAACTTAGAAAATTAGGTGAGTTTGAGGGTAGAGTTGAGAATTTTGAAAATCATTGGGTACAACTTAAAAAACGCAAAAACATATGAGTACACCTTAGAAAAACCCAAAATTGAAAATTTGGGGAAACGATAATAAATTGAAGTGAAAAATCTGATTTAATGATATGTTGGGAGGAGAAAACGAGACCATTTAATGCATTGCGATATTTGGGAACTTGGGACCTTTGAAGTATTTCAAAAAAAAAAAAAAACTAAAAAATTGATAGTGAGAGAAATTAAACTTGGTACCTTTACTGTATACTCATTATGCTCTAAGTACTATTCTAACAATAACTTTGTGTTATTTTATGAAACTAATAACTATATATCAGAAGTTAGGGGCCCCTTAAATTTGGGGCATGTTTAGTCAACCACCCCGCACACCCCTATAACCGCCCTGGCAATGAGAGGGTGGGAAAAAAAAAACCTCATTTTAATCTATTTATGAAATAAAAATTCTGTAAAAATCGACGAGCAATGATGATGTAAAAAAAACAACAGATTAGACACGCCTAATATATGTTGAGAACTCCCAAATATAGATTGGAAATGTCCAACTTTCATTGTTTAATACTATTGTATATACTTACTCGTTGTTTGGGAATGTCCAATTTTCTTAAATAGTATTTTGGCTTCCCATTCATTTTATTTTATGTCAGATATATGAATACTATATTTAATTTCAGATGAATTCTATAATGTCATATTTGCATTTAACCAAAAATATGAAACACTTCTATTTTGAGGCTGCCTAATTATATTTAAGCACTTCCTAAAATATTATTTTTGTATTACACCATCGTTGCGCGTCGACGTTCACAGAATCATTGTTAATGAAAAGGTGAAACAACACTTTTGTAACACGCATTATTGTATGAAATATATGTATCATCCTTAACGTTTGACTATCGATTCATATATTACCTAAATAAAAATTAACAATTACGTTATTCCAAAAAGTTTAATTTAGATAGGAAAATTGTCAAATAGTGACATTTTTTGTCGAGATGAAATTTAATGCCTAAAATATGCAATCGAAGCATGCATCAATGTCTCATGAAGGGCCTGTTTACTTCTGCTTAAAATCCGTTCAGTTCAGTTCAATTCAGCTCAGTTCAGTTCAGCTTAGCTCTTCTCTTATTTTGCTATTCATTAATCTTTCATAAAAAAAACTTTCAGTTCAACTCAGTTCAGTTCAGCTATTTACCGCTGAAGTAAACAGGCCCTAGATTAGAGCTAGCTAGTATTGCAAAGTGAAAATAAACTTTTGCATAAAAGAGCTAGAAGAGACAACTTTGCTGTTGTTGTAAAGACAATAAATATATTGAAAGGTCAAAAGTAAATTATTTATACATGGAGCAATTTATTGTTTAAAGGGTGAATCTATATAGAAAAAAGTAGAGAACTAGATAATTAGAGAACCTCTATTAATTGATTTAATTCTGTTTGATTTCTATGCATGTGAAACTCTCGTATTTATTTAATTATTTTTTTTTTTTTTGCTTTGTTAGGGAGTCACAAAAGCGAGTGACGAAATTCAATGTTAGGATCTCTTAAATCGAAAGGAAAACTCTAATTAACTAAACTATTATAATTTTATAATTATCTGAAACTCTGACAACGGCTGGCCCTAGGTAAGTTAGTACTTTTTTTTGAGTCAATCCTTTGTTGACTTGTAAATTAGAATTAACAAAATTGACATACTACCAATTTACAATCGATTTTTAATTTGCCATGACTCCATGAGGTGAGTTGGTTGAAAATTTGGAGTCTCAGAAAATAAAATAAAAGTGACAACTCATTACTTTGTACGTCCCAGAATAAAGAAGATAAGAAAAATAAATTACTCCGTATTTAATTAATCTATAGGTCGAAATTGAATCTTCTTTATTTGATCTCGTATAGTCGTATGGGGCCAAGGCCAACCCCCTTTCTCTATCTATCTAGCTCATCAGATATATTGTAATATTTGATATTGCATTTTTTCTTAAAAGTGAATTGATATTCATTTGTTCCGTTATTTCATTATAAAAACTAGATATGATAGGATAAACTATTAAAGACAACATTTTCCGGTTCTATTTTGTTGTATATATATATATAAAAGCTCAACTTCGACAGTTCCAAATTAGATTAGGCTTCTTCTATCTAATTAGAAATGTTTTTAATTCTTATCCATTGGTGCCAAAGCTATAACTAATGGCTCCTCAATTCTAGCTACGGAGTACGTAGTATTTACTAAAGCCTCAGATCCAATACTTGCACTATGTACTATGTAGGACGGAATGAAGGGACGAGCCAAATTTCTCAAAAATTTTAAATCTACCTATTATTGTAGATTTGTAGGTGATAAAGTCATGCAAATTTGTAATTTTAACTCTATTCAAAGAATTTTGAAATTTCATGGAATATATATATATATATATAGCTTATTAGCTTGAAAGCCTTACATTAGTTTTGCTGACTAAGTCTACCTTCTTTACTTATAAAAAGAAGGGTGTTACAAATTATAAATATATATAGTATTACAAAATGGTATAAGATGAAATCGATCTCTTATCTCATAAACTTAATATATAGCTATATGGTAAAATATAAGCTGCCAAATCAACTTCCGAACATGTGCTAACTTTTCACTAAATAATGTTTCGCATAATTTTTTTTTTAAGAAATTTTTTGTTTTTAGAAACATATGTTTCAGCTATTAGAAGATTACATCTACCTATTTTTATGATAATAACCTCATTGTCCCATTAATTTGTTTAATTAAACTTTATGATCAAGTTACTTCAAAGTATTGAACGAGAAAAACATACACGTTTATATTGAAAAAAAAAAAAATGTCACACGCTTTCAAATTGTCAGTATGAGGCTACCTTAAGTTTTGGGCCTAGGAAATGTGTTCTTGTTAGTATAGGACGTGCATTTCAACCGTTCCATTTTTTATGGGCTTTTTGACATTTTCATTCAAGGAATAATCTGTTCAAGAGTAACGACATTTCTCTTCAGCTTATTCTTAAACCATATTGAAATAATAAAAGTTATTGCTTTTGATTCCTTATTCTTTCTCTCTTATACTTTATTTTATTTCCGTGTATTTGTGTTTTTTTCGTTTTCTTAAAAATGACAATTGGCAAGCAAAATTAGTGACAATTCCAAAATCCAAAGAGGTGTTTTGGGACCGTCTCTTTTTCACTTGATCTTTTTATCAATTATTTAAGGTAACCTTAGGGGCTCCATACTCAATCTTAGCCTCTAAAAATTTGTATTGTTTTCTTTATGGAGGAATTCCGAACTACGATGAAATCGTCCTTTCTCTCCATCTCAGGGATGTCTTATGTTAGAATCAACCCCTTATGATTGTCCTGAATACCGTGTTTGATCTAAGGCTAACCCTGTAAAATTTTTAACTAATTTTTTTTTCAGGTGCCCAAAAACTGTAAATATAACCTTCGTTTTTCAGTTCCTAAAAGACTATTTTTGGGATCTGTAATTTTTTACACTCGTTCTTTCTGTCAATTACTTAGAGTAACCCCAAAAGGTTATTTTTGGGACCTTTTGCCCGATCTTTCTGCCAAGTACAAGAGGTTCCACACCAATTTCAGCTTTAAAAAAACTTGTACTATTCCCTTTACGAGGATTTCAAAAATACGATTAAATCAACTTTTCATCCCCTCTTGATTCACTCATATGATTGAATAAACCCCCAATAACTGTCTTGGGGGGCCCTGTTTCACAATTGGGTAACCTATTTTTGCGACCATTATTTTTCAGAACTCCAAAATCCCCAAAAATTATAATTAATAACATTCGTTTTCATCTTTGCGAAAGGTCATTTAGGACATCGTCATTTTTTTTGCCTGATTTTTTACCAAGTACGTACTTAGGGTAATCATGGGAGGCTACACACCCGATTTCAGCTTCTATAAACTTGTTTTGCTCCCTTTATGGAGGATTTTCAAACTACGGTCAAATGGACCTTTATTCTTCTCCTTGGACTGTGTAATGATCAAATCGACCTCTAGTAATTATCCTGGGGGGCCTATTTGACCCAAGGGTAACCTTGTAAAGTTTTTGGCAACTTTCTATTCCCAAAGAGTCGTTTTGGGCCCATCTCATTTTCACTCAATCTTTCTACTAACTATTTAGAGTAACCTCAAGAGGCTCCACGCCTAATTTCATCATTATTATTTTTTTTTTATGTTCCCTTTACGGAGGTATTTTAAATTATGGTCAAATCAACTTTTCTCCCCCTCCCGAGACCTTTTTATAATTGTATAATTCGACCTCCAAAAGGTCGTTTTGGGTTTTGCTTTATTTTTGCCTTGTGTTTCTCCTACATATTGATACAACCCTAGGAAGATCCAAGCATGATTTTAGCCCCTAAAAACTTGTTTGCTTCACTTTATAAAGAATTTTAAAATGGGGCTACATCGTCGAAGGTACATATGACCCAAGCGTAACCCTATAAAGTTTTTGTCCATTTATTTAGGACCCTGAAATTCGCTTACAACAGTCAACTATTACCTTTGTTTTTAGCTCTCAGAGCCAACAAACAACATATAACACATGGGAGAGAGTGATGGTTAGTTTCCTTCTCGGTTCCATTTGATCCTGTGATCGAATCTTTTTATCACTCCTTTGGCTCCCAAACACCAAAAAAATGGAAAAAAACAAATCAATGATGAGCACTGATATATTTTTATAATAAGATGAACCCTAATATTTATAAATGGGTTGAAGATAATAGAGTATAAAAACTATCTTTGTTCATCAACTATCAATTTAAACTTTTAGTTGAGTTAATAATATAATAAATAAAGAATGTAAAACTTATTAATGTTATTATTGGGTCTCAACCATCATCTTACACTAAATGGAATATTTTACCATCCGATGGGGGCTAAAGATGTTTACATATTTCAAACCCAACAAACTTTTATGTGCGCTAACTTATTCTTGTGCCTTAACTATGAGCTTATGTTTTTGGATTTAGGTGTTTCTCTAAATAAAGGGTCACTCACTAAATTTCCCCCACATTGATAGATGCTAGAAGAGATGGTCAGTACTTGATCAGTAACTTACACTACCAACTAAGCAACATTGGAGGCTAAGGAAAATATTAGGCATTAAGGAAAAGTGTGGATGAGAAAATCATCTAGGCTTGTAGGCCACACTTGAATCCATGTAACTTCCGTAGAATTTGGCATGTACTCTCGATTGTTTATACACACAATTAACTGCTAATGAAATTTTCTTCCAAGCATATATATAAAAAAATGTTTGCGAAATAATTGATTTTTGGTCACTTAAATTTTCATTTTGAGTACGCTTGACAAAAGCATATTTTGAGTACTCAAGTTTTAACAATACATAGTACTATTTTGGATATTTGAAGTTTATAAAACATTATTTTGAGTAGCGTTCAATAATATCAATTTGGGATTCAAGTTTTGTCACTCCTAAACCTTTTTTAACACAAATTTTTATCCTTTTGTAAACACATCAAATTACTTTATTTTGCAAAAAAAAAAAAAAAAAAAACCTAAGCAAGTTTGAAGAAAAAAAGTGTGAAATTGTGAAAATAATAAAGAGATGAAGAGAATATTCAATGAAGATTAGAAAAGTGAGATCAGCATAAGAAATTTTGGTTAGTGATGACTGCAGTATTATAATTTTAAGGAAAAGCCAAAATATATCAACCTATGATATGCAACTGCAACTCACAAATTTTGTAATGAACTCACCGGTTGGTGGCCTAACATGCCGTAATTTTAACTGATTGATTTGATCTTTTGATTGCTAAAGGCCAGAAAATAGTGGTAAATAGTTACTAACTAACCTACCAAATCACGTTTTATAACATACTAAAATAATTATTCAGTAGACTTTTTTATTGGATTATAGGGCTATTTAATTAATTAATTAATTACCCAAGTTGTGTATAATATTGATATGATACAATTGTAGCAAAAAAGAGAAATTTTGAAGTTATGCATGTTAATTCTATAAGTAACTGTGAGCCAGACATTTATAATAAAAAAAAGGCTTTTGAATTAGTAACTTATGATTGCGTAGTATCATCTTGTTACATGCGTGTCGGTTATAAAATACTTTATTTATTCATTATTCGATCTGATAGCAAAACGTTTGGGTTATGTATTAATATTATTTGTTGAAATTCATAGTGTTTAGTGTAATATAACACAACCATTATACAATTAAATTCGAACATTATCAAAAAAAAGTTACCGAATTTAGCTATAAATCGAGTATTCGATAACACACTCAAAACAAAAAAGGGATTAATTTGTCTATCACTGGATTTGATTCATTAAATACATATAACTGATTTAAGAGATAGTGACCTAAATTAAAGAACACCTCACTAACTCACAAAATTCAGCTGATGAACAATTAGAAGGGAAAAATGATTCCTATATCAACATCAAAATTAAATACACTTAGAATGACCTACATTATCATACTTTGACTTTATTATTTGATGATCTATATACACAATTCAAGACAATTCAATTAGCTAGGTATTTCTACATCTCTTTTGGTTCTAGAAAATGGTTCTTCATTCATTAAGTATGATCAATAATTCCATAAACAACAATCTTGGTCAAATGGGCCACTAAGATTGCTAACAATCTCATGGTTTGAAAAATCAATGCCTGACAACTCCGACTTGTTAGAATTGGAGCTCCTCCCTTCAAAGAGGAGCTTCAACATCGATTGATCTTGCGCAAAGATTGAATCGACAAACTGGTAGTCTGATGGAAAAGGCTCCGATAGCATGTTCGAAACCAAAGTACTAGTTGAGGTTGCTGTATTAGTAGAGGTAGAAGTGTCAAACATGCCAATAACTTCTTGTTGTCCTTTGAGATGTTGATTCTCCTCCACCACAGAATATGTGTTGGAGAAGCAGTTCACGTGACATGGGTTGGAAGTCACGACCTTTGTTTCACAGTTGTTATTGTAGTATGGAGATGAATCCATTAAAGGTGGTAAAAATGGAGGGTGTAACTCCTCTAGGCTCACGAAATCCGCTATGTCGTTTGGTTTCTTTACGCTTGAATTCTTCTTGAATACACGAGAAATCACCCAGTCGTTCTGCCAATTCAAATGACACGCGTTAGTTTTGCTCATCTTGTATAATATCACTAAATTTCGATTTGAAAAATAAAATAAAAATGCACGAGTAATACAGACATGTTGGAGTAAGAAACGTGATTTATCCTACCATTAGTAGAGATTTTTTTACATATTAAAGAAAATGAGGTGGTTGTTTATCCAAATTAAAGACATATTTTAATAACCTTCATTTTTTTTTCATTTCAAATGACACGCGTAAATTTTACTGATTTTAACAGATACACGAGTAAAAGGAAATGCTACCGTAATCACTAAACTTATCATTAGTGGCAATATTGTGAGAAACATTTGAATCTTGTTAATAGTAGTGATTTTGTAAATACTAAAAAAAGAATTCAAAAGAATATCTTTGCTAATCAATAACTTAAAATTCAATTCGAGAGAAAGATATGTTTTAACTCAATCTTTGCGCCAATTCAAATGACAAATGTTAGTTTTGCGAATTCTATAAATTCATCGAACGGTTACTTAGCTTGAACAAAACTATGGTAATTGATAGAGTAAGAAACCAAGATTCATTCTATCACACACCAGTGTCATTTTGATAAGAAACATGAAATTCTACCACTAAAAAAACAAGCATGATGGAAGCGTGGAAACATTAAAATGTGAGTTATCTTATACCCTTGTGTGTATACAATTTTGTTTTTTTAATGGTTGTTGATTAGTTAGAATGAGCTAATTACAAACTACTTGATGTCTAGTTCAAAAGGAAGAAATGTTTTAACCAATTTGTTTCACCAATTTAAACAGTACATGTTAATTTTTGAATTGTGTCTTGAATATATATACACGAAAGATATAGATATACTAGAGTAAGAAATGAGATGCATCCACTATTAGACATAATTTTGTTGATATAATAGGTAATTCAACATAAATTCTTGTTAATTAGCAATAAATCAACATAAAAGGCAATTCGATCTACATAAAAACATGTTTCGAAAGAAAGATATTTTTTAACCCTACTATTTTGCCAATTCAAATGGTATAGTGTACCGGTAAAATAAATGTTAGCATGAGAAACGAAATGCATCTTGCCACTAGTGACAATTTCTATACAATATTAAGTAATTTAAATACACGAGTAAAATGGACATGATGGAGTGAGAAAAGTGATGCATCTTACTAATTAATGATTATAGTTTTGTGTAGAAAATTACTTTAAGACACGCGTAAAAGGGACATGCTAGAGTGAGAAACGAAATACATCTTAACATTACAGTTAATTTTGTATAACAAAAAAATGGTTTTAAATACACGAATGAAATGGACATGTTAGAGTGAGAAACAAGATTAATAATCCTACCACACTTGTGTCAATGTTGTATAAAAAAAAATCTAAATACATGACGACATGGTGAAGTGAGAAACGAGATGTATGCTACCACCGAATACCGACGACAATCATGTATTAAAAACGGTTTTAAAAGAACTTTAACATTTATGGTTTCGAAAACTCTGATTTAAATTAAAGATTTGTTTTCAAAAACACATGATTAAATATTCGATTAGAGATTGCAAGCTAAGGCAAGAGAGAGAAAAAAAAATTGCTAAAAACACAGAGAAATGAGATACATCCTATCACTAGTGATGATTTTATATGAAAATACACGGAAACGGACTAGAGTGAGAAACAAGATTTGCATCTTACCACTATTAAAAAATTTGTATGCAAAATATAAACGGTCTATAATACACAAGTAAAATGGAAATGCTATAGTGAGAAACGAGATTTATCCGATTACTTGTGACAATTTTGTTTTAAAAAATGGTTTTAAATACACGAGAACATACTGGAGTGAGAAACAAGATGTATGCTACCACTAGCAACAATATTGTATTAAAAAAAGGTTTTAAAAGAACATCTTTAACATATATGGTTTAAAAAATGCCGGATAAAAAAAAGATTTATTTTCACAAACGCATGATAACCGTGATTAATATTATAGAAATCAAGCTAAGGGAAGATTAAAAAAAAACTGAAAAAAATCAAAGAAACGAAAACTTTGCATGCAGAAAACAAAGGAATTCAAATACACAAGCAAAATGGCAATACTAGAGTGAGAAACGAGATTCATGAACCTCTACTACTTGTGACACTTTTGTATTAAAAAAAGAAAAGAAAAAAAAAACGGTTTTAAATACACGAGAACATGATGGAGAGAGAAACGAGATGTGTAACTGTGTAAGAAACAACTTTTGTATTATAAAAACGGATTTAAAAGAACATCTTTAATGTTTATGAATCCGGTTTAAAAGAAAGATTTGTTTTCACAAACAGATGATTAATTAGTTGATCATGGAAATCAAAGCAAAGGAAAAGAAATAAAGAAAAAACTAAAAACTAAAAGCCAAAAAACAGAGGAAGGGTTTTTGGTATCCTTGTTAAAGTTAAGATTACCTTGGCATTTTTGGGAAGATTAAACTTGGAAAACTTTCCTTCTAATCTATATTCATGCATCACCCAATTAGTTTTTTCGCCTTTAGGTGCTCTTCCTGTATAGAAAACAAGAGTTTTCTTCATTCCAACAAGTGCCTTTGCCCTGTATATTTCCTTATCTTTGCCTGTTGCTTTCCAGTAACCAGCTTCGGTTGCTCGATTTGTTCGTAACCCAGTAGGGTATTTTCTATCTCGAATCACGAAGAAATACCATTCTTTCTCTCCCATTTTCGCTTTGCCTGATTTATACCAAAAGAAGAAGAAAAAAACATCAAGTTTAACGAAAGTTAGTACTCATTGTATTTAAGTAGGTCAAAATAAGGCCTTTTTTTTATTAAAACATGCATATCAGCATATACATGTAACATGCTATGTTTGTAGGAATGACTTACTTGGTAAATCCCATGGCTCAATCTTGTTCAAATCGGCCTCTCCAATCGCTATAGTAGCGAAGTTGGAGTCAATAACTTTTTCTGATAAGTAATGGGTTATGAGCTCTTCATCGGTAGGGTGGAATCGAAAACCAGGAGGTAGTTCCATTTGCTCATCTTCCATGTTCATTGTTGAATGATTATCCATTTCCATGTTAAGTTAAAAAAAAACAGTCAAATTTCGGAAATATATACTTGTATGAAAGGGGGAAAAGGGGGGGGGGGGGTTTGTTTTGCTACAAATGACTTGAAGAAGAAGATGATCAAACAAGGGGAGAAAAATGGTTGAATATGAAGTTATAAGAAGGTTAATTCAGGGGAAAAACAGAGGAAAACATGAAAAACAGCTTGAAAAAGAGAGTTTTTAATGTAAGAACATTAAAGGCTTGTGAAGATTAGAGGTTTAAAGTAGAAAGAATGATTATTTTTGCTATGCTTGATGGTATGAAAAGCAAGGAAGAAAACTGAATAGAGGTTAGTATATAAGGAGATGACAGAGGTATTGAGAAAGAGAGGTATGGAAGCACAATATGATGTCTTTTAATACAGATTTTTGGGAGATGAAAGAAACGTGGTTTGTAACGCAACCCACCTTTGGGATTGTTTCAACTTTCAACCATCCAACTCTATGTCTATCCCCTACTTTCCCCCCCCCCCCCCCTTTTTTTTCCCTTTTGACTCGACTCGACTTAATCGTGTTGTGTAGAATTTGTAAATGTTAAATTGAAGATGAAATTGGTAGACTCATATGTAGAAAGGGTACATGAGAGCAGGGATAGCTTAGTTGGTTAGAGTTTCTCTCCTGATTACATGAGGTCATGGGATCTGCAATTCTCATCTTCACCGTTGTAGCTCCATGACTCACGTACACACACATAAAAAAAAAGCATATGGGGTACAAAAAAATCTTTAATCACTAAGAGTTAATCAATTTACCAGTGCTATTGATCTTAATAGACTTAAATGTACAATAACATGACATGTTGTGTGTAATGTGTAAATACACTATACAAAAAATGTACGTCTAATCTGGTATTGTATCTGCAGATCTTTGGGGGATGAATAACCGTTTCTTAAATATTGCGCAATAAATTAAACTTTATGCTAAGTTGTTACAATGAATATACAAATTTGAGGATTTGGTCTCCATCAAAAGCTTGTTCTTAACATTTCCTCCCCCAAATTAATAACCAAAAAAACAAAAATAATAATAATAATAAAATAAAAATAAAAAGTTTGTTTGTAGTTGATATTGTTTAACCAAAGTCCATCTACTGTGTCAAATTTCAAACTTATTAGAGTAAAACTAAAGTTTATATCCTCATATTTCATTTTATGATGAATGATTTGATGGGGACCTCCTAAACTAAGAAAGGTCCATGACAAAGACAACTACCTTAAATTTTGTGTTTACAGTACATCTTTAGCTAGTTACTCTATGAGATATTGCTACCTATATGAGATTGAAGACTTTGAATAATTATACCCCGTTAATTGTCAAAGTTTAAACGTTTGTTGAAAGGAATTATTTACTTATTTATTTGTTCCTAAATCACTCTAAGATCATGTACATGAGCAACTAATTTAGCAAGTGAGGTTATTTGGTTAACTATTACCTATCAAATAATAAAGGTAAATTAGAGAGCAAATTGTTAGCTATTAGCTACCATATAAAGGAAATTTTATAAATAGATAGTTAAACAATTTTTTTGTATTTCTGGAGAGCCTAATCAAGATGTATTCAGAATCATTGGTCATAAGATATTTTCATCCTTACTAATTGAGTAAAAGTAAATCCCACATGTTCGAGTTGTTTATAATTGTAAAAATATACAGTGGATATGAAATCAATTTGCATTTATATTAATATAGTTATAACAATACTGTCCACATACAATTATAACGCTATTATGCAATTAGAATTCAGTGTGAACTCTATAAATACACCAAAAAGGAGATATATGTTGACATGCGGATGACTCAAATAAGACTATAATGATACTAATATCTAAATTAAAATTAGCCATTTAACTAGTAGTGCCATTGGCTCAAGAAGTTTAAAGATTCCATGATTCTTATTAAATAAATCCATGGTAGGAAGAATTTATAAAGTTCTTCTTTAATTAAGTGGAGAGCTTATCTCTATATAATCTAATGATAGTAACTAGTAACTTCCTAAAAATAGAATTATAATAAAATCCTTAGATGAACAAGTGATGAGAGAAAGTATTTATGAAATACAATAATGGATTTGGATGATTCGAAAGTATGAATACGACCCACCAACATATTAGTATAAGGCTAAATTCCTAGAACTCATAATTGGTGTTAATATAACAAGTCATGAGTCACGAGACCCCAAAACATAGAATTATAAAAATTCATTGGTTTATATTAAAGTAAGGAGTATATAAAATTGCTAATAAAAATGAAATTATTTGGTTGTAATTTGGACCAGTTAAAATATCGATCAAGTGATGATATCATGCTATATGGGACACAGTTTAATGACCCCATAACAGCAACTGTTAGAAGCAGACAACTAATGTTATTATAGCTTAGCAAGGACTTAATCACTTATGTCTCTCTCCTTTGCATGTATTCATTCATGAGAATCAATCAATTCTCTCATGTCAATTATAATTCATGAGAATCAATCAATTCTCTCATGTCAACTATATGTATACATACCAATATGGTTATGTATCTATTTAGGAGCGTCGCCCTTGCAATGACCATCTCATCGACAAAAAATCACACTCAATGTGTTCTTTAAGATATATATTGTTTGGATAGTAAGCTAGGAGAGAAATAAAGAGAAAGTATATATCTAGAGGTGAGTTGGCCTAGAGGAAGGCAAGAATGTAATTTCGTAAGAAAATGTTTTTAAGTTAGTGACATACACTTTCTAGTCAAAATAAGCATTTTTCAAGTCACAATTTTTATCATATCACATTGCATATCTTTTAAGTCACTAAATTGATTTTTAAATTAAGTAAGAGGTGTTATGTTTTCAAGTCAGAATAAGTAGTTTTCAAGTCAGAAAAAAAATCTAATAGTCCTCTAGGCCAACCAGCTCGCCTCTGCACAAATACTTCCTTAGAGAAGAAAGGGAAGAGAAGAGAAGAGAAGGTAAAGCTTCATTTTCCTCCAAATCTCTCCAAATTGGGAGGCTAAGGATTATGTTACCTAAACAAGGGATCGGAAACAGATCCCTCCCATTCTTTCTCCCAACACCTAATCAAGCAAAGGAAATTGTCCCAACTATTCCTTCCTTCTAATTTCTTTTATCCAAACAAAGGGCATGATGTTTTCATTGGCAAAAAGATCGAGTAATGATATATTGTGAGCTCATAACATACTTTCACACCATAAGTTATGAGATTTCAAAGAAATGCATAGTTATTGTTTGGAGAAGAGGACGAATCGAAGGGGGAAGGAAGAGCGTCATTTTCCCTCCAAATATCTCTAAATTGCATTTAGGAGAGATAATCCAACTTAAAGGAGGGCGGAAAAATGAAAAATGAGTCCCTAGATCTCCCTCCACTTCCTTCCCCGACCCTTAAACAAACAAGGGAAATATCCCCCCCTTCTTGTCCCCTCGATCTCTTCCCTTCCATTTCCTTCCGTCCAAACAAAAGGTAAAGGTCATTCCTTTTATTTGTTAGCTACACTCAACTATATATTTTGTTATTTTTTGTAAAGTTAGCCCTTCTATTGAGCAAGGTCAACAAGCTATAATAGGCTCAGGAGCTCATCACTAGGAAGTTCCATTCCATCCACCAAGGGTAGAGTAGATTTTTCATGGTCATCTTTCTTTCGATCTTCTTTGTCTTGGGTCATCCATTCATCATCAGCAATTACAGCAGTAGATGGTTGTTTTGTGGGCATGGCCTCGAACTTGGGACTATTGTTCAATGAACATAAAAGGCGTTGTTATTTTGCTAGTTTTTCCTTCCTAACTAGGCCATATAGCAAAGCCCACGTAGGTGCTTTGATCACTGTATAATGTGGGATAACGGCATTGTGTAATTAAAGTATTAAACCATTTTCGTTGAGATCCAAAGCAATAACTCTGATGGTGATTGGCTAGTTATATAATGGCCGTCGGATATGTTTAAAAATGGTTGGATACACGACTAAACTTCCCCAAATATGGGCCGGTATCGCCACGCGTCTAACTGAAAAGCAGGTACTATCCTGAAAGGGAAAGGAAGTTCTTTTTCAAAACCATCAATTTCTGATTTCGTTTCTAGATATTATCCTGAAAGGAAATTTAACCAGCAGTCATCTATTGTTTGGTCTGACCAATTATAGTTTTTTCATACTGCTACTAGGATTATCCAATGACAAATACAAGAAAATTCGTAGGCCTTTTGACACCATTGTATGTTCTGTATCGTATTACCTCCACAGAATCATCACCTAATCAAGGACTCCGCACGGCCAAACTACATTTTCTGCCTTTATGTACTCAGACTCTGAAATGTTTGGAAACGCTTAATATCTTCGATTAAGCTGAGGA
The DNA here is from genome assembly GCA_016808085.1 of Suaeda aralocaspica. NCBI lineage: Eukaryota > Viridiplantae > Streptophyta > Magnoliopsida > Caryophyllales > Amaranthaceae > Suaeda > Suaeda aralocaspica. The sequence continues at coordinate 5,426,807 of PYUH01000185.1, read as the reverse complement.
TCATTAAGAGGTCCTTCGAGTTTTTGGATCACCATCTAAGATTAGGACCTAGGTAAAACCAAGAGGCGCTTCTAGTCCATTTGAGCACTTGCATACATGTGAAGTATAATATGTTACTTATAGTCCCATAACTCCATAAGGTTATGTGTCCTCCAGCAACATTGAATACTTCCGTTAACTCTTGGACACTTCTTGCCGCCACTTCACTACTTATGGGATCCTTCTAAAATGTTAACAATCATTTCTATTCCCATTCCTCAAACTCTCAAATTGCATGAAAACATGGTGTGACTTAACCTTTTACTTCATCCCTTGAAGGGATATATCGATGCACGTGTAGTTCTCGACTATAGAATTTATTATGAACCTACAGCCACAACTGCAGACTATAGTCTCTATCTGCTAAGAAGTTTTCTGTCCTTTACAAGAGTAGTCTTTCAATGAGCTCCATTGCTCCAAGTGCATTGTAAGACTTCCGACACCATCTTATGCCTTATGTTGCTCTTAGAAACTCATATCTTATAGCCTCCGTACAAGCAAATGACCCTTATACAACATTGTCTTTTCCCCGATGCTTGAAATACACCTAGAAAGTACTCTAATGTTGAATAAATGATTGATAATTTGTCCAAAAATGTTTTATTTAAGTTGTTTTACAGCTCCACTTTAATAATGGATTTTTATTGTAATTTTAGTTTAGTTTTGTACTTTCTTCCAATCTCTTTATTCTAAATTTCTAACATTCACTCACAAATTTGACCAAAACCTCTTCTTAATACTTAATACAACAAAACAATGAAAGATCTTATTAGAATTTTACAAGTTTTTTAACCACACCTAATCCAAGTTACTAATAGTCTAAATATTAACGAAGAGTTTTCTTTTTTTCCTTTACAAAAATAATGTGTCTTAATTCGGCACAATAAATTCTGATAAGTTTAAACAAGTTCAGATTAGATCGAATTACATCAAACACGATACAACTTAAGTTTCGATTGGTTCAATAAGATTCAATCAAGTCTGAAAAGTCTCATATAAAACTATATTAAAAAGACTAATGGTGAAGAAAATGCACTAAAAGACAGAATAGTTTAGCTTTTTTCTTAATGAAAACACAAAGAAGCTTTGCCTAACTTTGGCACAGACGAAAAGCCAAAGCCAATAGGAAGCATTGACATGAAGCTTATGAGTAAGAGATAGCTGAAAGTGGGGCCTGTTTCCTAATATGCAGCATGAAACCATGACAAGGGACATAACACTTGGCATAATTTAGAAGTTGTAGGAAGCTTTAATACGTAGTGTTAATAGTACATTTAAGACTTTTTGATCAAAAGTTAGGCTTACCAAATCTACATTTAATATTGTATTATAATGCTTTAGCATAGTGTATATATTCATTAATTTAAATATTATGAGTCATCTTAGTTACAACTTTATGTTTTTATAAATGAAATTAGAGTTCTATATCCCTTAAAAAAAAAAAAAAATGGATCCTTGGCAATTCTTCTGCAAGCATCTACTACCATTGATTTATGAAATGGACTCTCTATTTCCTCTAAGAAATAGAGAGAATCTCGACTCCAAAAAATAATAAAATAAATTAGAATTTTATACAGATTATTTCCTAATTTTGTGTATGTACCTCAAACTCTATTTCTTGTTTAATTAAGTCATTATTATTACTAGTGAATTCTATCTGAATTTGAGTCAATGAGGTGGCTTGTATATTTAACACATAAAAAAAGGTTTCCTTGTTTTGCTTAGTTTTGAGCCAACTAGAGTTTGCCATGTCAAAAGGTGACAACATATTAATATAGTTTTTGGTATTAACAACCAATTATTTAATTCTTTATTTAATGTGTGTGATATTATCATTATGCATAATAATCAACATTATTAGCCTATTAGGTGATGTGTCGTGGCACCTCTTTGATTACATGTTTATGGGTTTATATCATTGATATTTAAGCAAATTCTCATAGTATGCTTTTAATTAGTTTTCTATGATGTTTATGCTAACTTGCTAAGTTTATTGTTCCCTAGCTAACACATTTAGAAATCTCTCTAGATTCTAATTAATTTTAGTTGTATGTTTCAAGAAATGATGGGTTATTTACTTATTTCAAATACAAATCCATGTGTCGTCGGATTATTAATTATGGGATTATAATTAATGCATAATTAAATATTGAAAAGATAGTTTATAATGATATTGAAAAGATAGTTAATAATGTTATTGATATTTTGATAATGGTTTATAAGGTTATCAATGATTTTACCACAAGAGTCAAGTTATGTTTCAAAGGATTAGTGTGTATTCATTGCTAAAGGCTTAGAAAAAAGAATCAAGAATTTGGTTGTCACTATTAATCTATATTTGATATGCCCTCCATTTTAACCAATAGGCAATGCAACTTTTATTTCCTCATAAATTCGAAATCCTGTATTTTTCCTATGTTTTCGTCAAACAAACATCATATACTCCGTACTTCATTTTCCTTGAAAATTCTAATTAAATTTCATGGTCTCATAAAATGCAAATATGAGCACCAAACAAGTTAATATGGATTTGGACATACGATGTTTATTAGGAATTCTATGGTATTATTATTATTATTATTATTATTATTATTATTATGTATGAACATTTATGTATATAACCAAGCATATAACTCAAACTTTAAAATCCTTTTTTCTAAATGACTACTTATGGAAGCTTTCTATTTATAGTGTGTTGGTATAGCTTCTAAGATGCAACAACTCAAGCTGTTTTATAAATTCAAAGTCTAGTTCCATCCTCTGCCGTCATATTAAGTACATCTTTAACTAATTGTCTTAATAATCACTTCATTAACCTTAACCCCACCACACTACTAATGGATGTTTGGCAACCTGATTAAGTAGCAACGTCCATTGAACTTAATCATGGAAAACCTCGGTGTCAAAGTCGAAAAAAGATGGTCTTTCACAGATATTTTAGAACAGATTTATGGAAAATATCTAGTTTCCAGATCTATATCTTTTCACTAGATTATAAGTTAATCAAACTGCATTAATCCTAAACAATTAATCAGGACACTTCTAGCTGGAACTAATGCTTAACCCCTATGCAACTTTACAGAGTAAAAGCACCAGAGAATGACTGCTTGAAACCATCTCTGTGTGTTCACTAAGGTCTGGTCCTGTCCAGTTTAGACTAGAATAGTTCTAGTTCATGTTCCGATCAAAACAAGTTTGGACTAAGGCACGATCTTGCAAAGTTGCGAACTAACAGTCTGTACAGCGAGCTCATTGCCAAAAACTACTGCCTGATGTAAGTTATCACATGACAACAGACAGGATCATTTGAGGCATTACATGGATAATCCAATTTGCAAAATCACTGAAGCTATCACAGCTTTATATGCAAACTTTGTTCCANAAAAAAAAAAAAAATGGATCCTTGGCAATTCTTCTGCAAGCATCTACTACCATTGATTTATGAAATGGACTCTCTATTTCCTCTAAGAAATAGAGAGAATCTCGACTCCAAAAAATAATAAAATAAATTAGAATTTTATACAGATTATTTCCTAATTTTGTGTATGTACCTCAAACTCTATTTCTTGTTTAATTAAGTCATTATTATTACTAGTGAATTCTATCTGAATTTGAGTCAATGAGGTGGCTTGTATATTTAACACATAAAAAAAGGTTTCCTTGTTTTGCTTAGTTTTGAGCCAACTAGAGTTTGCCATGTCAAAAGGTGACAACATATTAATATAGTTTTTGGTATTAACAACCAATTATTTAATTCTTTATTTAATGTGTGTGATATTATCATTATGCATAATAATCAACATTATTAGCCTATTAGGTGATGTGTCGTGGCACCTCTTTGATTACATGTTTATGGGTTTATATCATTGATATTTAAGCAAATTCTCATAGTATGCTTTTAATTAGTTTTCTATGATGTTTATGCTAACTTGCTAAGTTTATTGTTCCCTAGCTAACACATTTAGAAATCTCTCTAGATTCTAATTAATTTTAGTTGTATGTTTCAAGAAATGATGGGTTATTTACTTATTTCAAATACAAATCCATGTGTCGTCGGATTATTAATTATGGGATTATAATTAATGCATAATTAAATATTGAAAAGATAGTTTATAATGATATTGAAAAGATAGTTAATAATGTTATTGATATTTTGATAATGGTTTATAAGGTTATCAATGATTTTACCACAAGAGTCAAGTTATGTTTCAAAGGATTAGTGTGTATTCATTGCTAAAGGCTTAGAAAAAAGAATCAAGAATTTGGTTGTCACTATTAATCTATATTTGATATGCCCTCCATTTTAACCAATAGGCAATGCAACTTTTATTTCCTCATAAATTCGAAATCCTGTATTTTTCCTATGTTTTCGTCAAACAAACATCATATACTCCGTACTTCATTTTCCTTGAAAATTCTAATTAAATTTCATGGTCTCATAAAATGCAAATATGAGCACCAAACAAGTTAATATGGATTTGGACATACGATGTTTATTAGGAATTCTATGGTATTATTATTATTATTATTATTATTATTATTATTATGTATGAACATTTATGTATATAACCAAGCATATAACTCAAACTTTAAAATCCTTTTTTCTAAATGACTACTTATGGAAGCTTTCTATTTATAGTGTGTTGGTATAGCTTCTAAGATGCAACAACTCAAGCTGTTTTATAAATTCAAAGTCTAGTTCCATCCTCTGCCGTCATATTAAGTACATCTTTAACTAATTGTCTTAATAATCACTTCATTAACCTTAACCCCACCACACTACTAATGGATGTTTGGCAACCTGATTAAGTAGCAACGTCCATTGAACTTAATCATGGAAAACCTCGGTGTCAAAGTCGAAAAAAGATGGTCTTTCACAGATATTTTAGAACAGATTTATGGAAAATATCTAGTTTCCAGATCTATATCTTTTCACTAGATTATAAGTTAATCAAACTGCATTAATCCTAAACAATTAATCAGGACACTTCTAGCTGGAACTAATGCTTAACCCCTATGCAACTTTACAGAGTAAAAGCACCAGAGAATGACTGCTTGAAACCATCTCTGTGTGTTCACTAAGGTCTGGTCCTGTCCAGTTTAGACTAGAATAGTTCTAGTTCATGTTCCGATCAAAACAAGTTTGGACTAAGGCACGATCTTGCAAAGTTGCGAACTAACAGTCTGTACAGCGAGCTCATTGCCAAAAACTACTGCCTGATGTAAGTTATCACATGACAACAGACAGGATCATTTGAGGCATTACATGGATAATCCAATTTGCAAAATCACTGAAGCTATCACAGCTTTATATGCAAACTTTGTTCCATGTTGATCGCCTGTACAAGACTGTTATCTATTAATCTTTAGAAGTTGCAGATGCAGCACTTATACATCATTAATCCTTCAAGCTGTATTTTAAAGAATAATGTTATAGAATAAAATATGTGAGGCTCTCTTCTTACTTTATTTTTACTTAATTTAGGAAATTTAACTATAATTACTTTATCAGTTTAATTTTACTTGATTCAGGAAATTCTAAGTATTAGATTAGTTGAAATAAGGTGCTCATAGGTTCAGATAAGCGCCAATTCTTTTAGATAAGTTTAGTTTCGCTACCCAAAATTGATTCACAGTTATTCTGAATATCGTGTTCCAACAAGTTAATTTTGGGGCTAAAAGGTGAGTAAAGGAAAATACCTCTATCATGTAATTGTCACTCGGCAACGTTCATGTTTTTTCATTGGGCTCGTCATTAAGACTGAGGAATAAAACCAACATAAAAAATTCATGACCCTTAGCTAGCCTAATATCATAGTCAGACGGCACCCTATAAAGGTACTAGTGTATGACTCTACTAAGACTCAGATTAAAGTCGCTCATAGTAGCCACGTTTTAACCTTAACATCATGATAATATAAACTAGAATGTACTAAAAACTAAATATGCAGATTCAATGGAAAGATTATAAAGAAGAAGACAACCAACAAAAAACATCATAAATCAACTGATTCGTTAAAGTAAGATACATCTGACAGCATTCAATATAAGGAAGAAAAAGACATACGTAGCAGTCTTGGGACAATGCTCCCAGAAGTTTGCAATTCAGTGTTACATTCCGCAATTTCAGTCCTTTTGACAGCATCTCCACTACTTCTTCAACGACACTGAGCCAGCAAATAAAAATTGAAACAATACATAAATAAATATAGGTTGTAAATTGTGGGACGGGGGTCGGGTTCTAATTTCAGTAAGCAAACTAGAAAATTAAATTCAGTAACTAATGCAAGAATGTATTCCACAAAAGAATAAACATAAGGTTACTATTTTGAAATCTCAAACACACAGAAGGCAAAAACAGTTTCCAGTACAATCAGAAATTTGGCCTCTTTTCCCTCCTTCCTAACCAACTAATTTATTCAAGCAATTTGACCATCTGAACGGACAACTACAAGCATACTTCATATCATCAAAAAAAAAAAAAACCTGAATAACAATAGGGGAAAATCGAGAAATATAGGCAGCAAAACAGCTCAACTGCTATGACAATCATTACAAGTGAACGAAGTTGATCAAAGTGTTGACAATGATTTACTTTAAATCTATAATTTCTTTAATATGTGATGCATTAGAAGGTAAGAGTAATCTAGTGGATGATAAGAATTATATGAGAAATCTCGTAGACAAAATTGCTAGAAACAGTTATCAACCTATATACATTGCTAAAGTATCGTATAAATGATTACGAAAACAAAGGAAAAGATATAAAAGAGCAATACATCATTTCAGTTTTGACTTGAGACTTTCTGAAGGGAATCCACTCTCCACAAGCAGCTTTGAATCTTTGCAGCTAAATTCCCATGCATCTGTTTGTCAAGCAGCTGCCTACGCTGTTCTAGCTTAAGCATTGTTTTGTGACATAATATATTAAACGATAATGATAAATTCACCCAGTCTAGTGACCACTGACTAATTGTATTCCCAGGAAAGAACCCAGAATTGAAATTTCACTTGTTCTCCCTAGCTTGCACAAGGTCACAAGTGCTGCAGACTGCAGTATATGTTGCATTGGAGATTGGCAAATGCCTTCTATGCATTTCATGATGTAGCTTGCCAAAAGGCTGAAATAATTTGTCCAGTGGAGCTGGGATTGATATGATATGGCGTTTTGATTCCCTTAATGATCTTACAAAATAAGAGAGAACGGGATTTGATAACTATTGTCCCCAGCAAAGCATCTCATATACCATTAACAAATCCTCTTTAAGATTTTGCACTGCATAGCTTCGTCACTAATAGGTTAAAGCCTGGAATCAAAGATTCATCTTGAACATCCATTATAGTCCTCTAAAACTCATCCACATCAATATTTAGATAAAGACCATTCACCAAAGTATCAACAAATGCTGTTCAGAAATTAGTAATATCATTGTACCTCTTCAATTAGTCAATGGAATGAGCCCCAAAGCAGCAAAGTCTTTCGATATTGGATCCTCAAAAGAGGAGAGAATAATCATGATCAACCATTTCCTTCATCACAATGTTAACTTGTTAACCTCGTTGAATTGCCTTCCTTTAAAATACTCAGCTAAAAGCATGCAATGAACCACCCACCACATCCTCTCTGTACCTACAGTCGTAGAAAGACCAAGAAAGCTGCACCTACGCTAGGGTCCACACCAACAGACATAACAGCTGCAGAACCATGAAGGTAGTTTGGCAAGATTAGCTTAGTTGGACTCTTTTAGCAGTGCAAGAAGACGGTAGTAGCTGGTAAGCAATTAAGGCCTTTGGCTATATTAGAATAACAACGGTAATCTGTAGTAGTATAAGTAATGTAGTTAGGGATAGGAGAAAGACATTCAGAAAATTGTAATAGGAATTTGGAGGATGGTGGCCTAAAGTCAATTAGTTTGTACTTCCAGAATTATCAATCAATCAAACTTTCAATCGGCCTAATTAGTCTCTAATTGGTCCTAAATGATCTCTAATATATCAAAAATTGTCATACACCAACACTAATCCTTGAAATGCACCCTATAAGCTGCCAGAGTGGGTCTTAACCCATAATCGATCACTTCAATGAGGATTTCTCGGGTGTGATCATGCATAACTGCCTTGAACAAACCACTTATAAGTGCACTGAATGCCTATCAGGTTTCATGCCTCTAGAAAACATCTCTAATAGATAAACAAAAGCATCTCTTATTTTCCTACAAAAACGACTCCCAAGTCCCAGCTAATTAAAATTCCAAAGGTTGCCTTTTCAACCCCGTTTATCTTCTCAATATTCCTATCTTGACCATACGGGCACCCCATAAAAATTTTGGCAAATTCTTTTATAGGACCCTCGAACCTCAAAAAACTGTGAATTATAACCTTCGTTTTTGGCATCCGAAGGGCTGTCGCGGACTCTGTCTTGTTTTCACCTTATTTTTTTACTACATGTTTTGGGTTACCACTAGACTCCCCATGATCGATTTTGGCCTCTAAAAACTTTTTATCACCCCTCTTTCGGAGATATTTCGAAAGAAGTGAAAAATAGCTTTTTCGTTGTCCCAAGGCTTTCTTATAGCCTTTTCAACACCGATTAGTACCTCAGGGTTCCTATTTTGACCATACAAGCAACCTTTTTTTTCGGGGACATTCGAACCTCAGAAAATATGAATACCTTTGTTTTAGGCCTCCGCAGGCTGTCCCACGCTCAGTCTTGTTTTCACCCTGTTTTTTACCACGTGTTCTAGTCACCACAAGACTCCCCACGATTGGTTGTGGCTTCTAAAAGTTTGTTATCATCCCTCTTTCAAAGATATTTCGGAAGAAGTGAACAATAGCTACTGTCTAGGACCTTCCTATGGGTTTTTCAACCCCAATTAGTTACTCAAAGTTCTTTTTTTTGCCCTGTTTTGACCATATAGGCACCCTGTAAAGATTATGGCAACTTTTTTTCTGTGACCAGAACCTCTGAATAATATTCACAGTTTCTGCATTTATGAACATTGCGCTTAAGTTGTAATACTTTTCTCACTTAACTTTAGTCTGAATCAAATAAGAATAATTTTGACACAATTTATTGGCTTTATATTAAGTGGCAGGCTAGCACTCTAGCAGTGGGGACAGGGATTCCAGGAATGATGCTAGCAGTTGTGGCCTTGCAGGGGGGTTTCTATACGTACGAGGTTGAGCTGATGTGATGATGAGAAGCTAGAGATTCGGGGGTTGGGCTGCAGTAGGGTGATGCAAGGGAATGGGATTGGTAGTAGGGTTGCTAAATGATTCCTACAAAGTATAAGCATTTACGGTGTACAACTGCACACATTTATTTGTATATCTAATCTTAAACAAATACAAGGTAGTACAAGGTCTACAGAAAGTTCCAAGAATCCAATTTCTCCTATATTAGTTCTAAATATACATGTCAGATTTCATGCAACCTATCTCCAAAATAAACATGTTTTTGAATAAAACACAATACAATTTTTAAACATATAAATTGTATGCTATCATCCCACAATCATTTATAAGCCTGTAATAATTGTTTGCAGATTGTGCACTTTACCAAACAATTACGAGCTAACTAGTTCTATAAAAAAAACTTGCCCTATTATACAAAACACCATCCGAAGCACCACTCAAATCACTCGAGGTGCAACAGCTAGTGAATACAAATGGGTCTATGACAGAGTAAAAAATAAAGTGTTGCCACAAATTAAAAATGGAATAAGTAAAGGAGAAGACAATCAAAACAAACATAACAGTTCACATGGTGCTTTTAAGTGAAATACATCAGACAGAGTCCAATAAAAAGGAAAGAAAATGACATACCTAATAGTTTTCGCATTAATGCTCCTGGAAATTTGCAATTCAATGTTTTGTTTCGCCAATCCTTCTTACAGCATCTCCAATTCTTCTTCCGCAGCACTTAAACAGCAAACAAAAAATGTGGCAAGAAAGAAAACCTTAAAATTACAGTTGTAAATGAGGGATGGTGGCAAGGTAGTATCTTTTAGTGTTAAAACAAGACAAATGAATACAGTAACTGATGCAAGTATGTTACCCCAAAAAGAAAATACAAAAGGTGTCGAGTTCAGAATCTAAAATATACATAAGGCCGATCCACAGAACTATCTGCAGAGACAAGCATACGACTTTCATATCATCAATAAAAGAAAAACTCTGATAAACATTCAAGCCATATCAAGAAAAATAGGCAGTAAAACAGCTAACAATAATTGAAACAGTAAGAAGTTGAGACCAAAGTATTGACAATCTTTAACTTTCAAATTATACATTCGTCAGTTGACATGTGAGTAGGCTATAGGTTAAGTGTAATCTTGTGAATGATACATGATTATGAGAGAAATCTAGTAGACATGATAACGCAAAGAAGTTTTTTTCTAAAGCACGATATGCGAGAATATTGCAAGAAACAGATACCGATCTATATACATTGCTAAAGTATCATGAGCTTATTGTATACTGAAAAAAATTTGTAATAAAACAACAATGGATCACTTCTGTTTGGACTTGGGACTTTCTGAAGAGAATCCACTCTCCACAAGCAACTTTGATAGAAAACCTTCCGCGCTATGTTTACTTTTCTGGTCGTTGGTATTGCTCAAGCTACTAATGAGGGACCACTGAGTCCCAAAATCAGGTTCATAACCTTGTTGCTGCATTCTCTTCATTAATTCTGATGCCTTGGACAAGTTGTTCTCCAACCGATATCTGTCAATCACAGACGAGTACATCTCTTTAGTTGGACTTTCACCAATTTTGATCATTAAAATCAGAAAATTTTCTGCTTCATTAGTTTTTCCATTTCTACAGAGCTTCTGAATCATCACGTCCCAAGTTTCCAAGCTTGGTTTGAGATTCCTATGTAACATCTCGTAAAAGAAATCCATGGCAAGTTCCAAGCTGTTGTACCCACAAAAACTTTGAACTATACAGTCAAAAGAGAATGAATCAGGCACGCTTTTCAACTTCAAAATTTGATTTAGGAGATTTACTGCTGATTCCATTTTTCCATACTGACACAAGTTCCAGATCACATTGCTATAGTGTTTAAGTTTGGGTGCTAAACCTTTCTCCAACTCCATGATTGGGATTCTCCCATCAAAGAAAAGGCCCTCCAAAATTACATAATATTCGGTAGAAAAAAGAACCCACCCTCTTGACTTCATTTGATTGCTCAACTGCAAAGCATTCCCAACCTGCTCATTTCTAAATAAGTAGCCTATTACTGCTCTGAGACTACGACAATCCGGGCTACTGCCCTTAATAATCAAATCATTTAAGAATTTCATTGACCCTGGAGCCTTTTTGCCAACTAAATCTCCATGCATCTGATAATTGTAACCAACTTCATCGAGTACCTGACTACGTTCTTCTAGCTCAAGCATTTCTTTAAGCATTTTTCTGTGACATAAAGGTTCCAAAATTATGATAAAATTATCCCAGTCAGGTGACCAATTGTCTTCCCGTGCAAGACTCCAGCAGTAAAGAATGTCACCCATTCTCCCATGCTTGCATAACGCTACAATTGCTGCAGTATATGTTGAGTTGGATATTGGCAGATTTCTTCTGTGCAAATCGGAGAGAAGTAACTTGCAGTGATCTACGAGACCTTTTTTTCCTAGAGACTTGACTACAAAATTGAGAGTTTCGTGATCTAGCTTGCCGAAAAGCCGAGATAATTTTTTCACCAGCGTTGGGATTGTGTTGATGAAGCGGCTTTTTTTACATAACCTTCTTGCCAGGGCAGAGAGAGCAGGAACTGACAGTTCTTGTCCCCACCAAAGCATCTCATCCACCAGTAACAAAGCCTCTTTAAGATTTCGGACACCACACTGCTTCATCACAAGCTGGTTAAAGTCTGGAATCAAAGATTCATCTAGAACATTCATTAAAGTCCTCTCAAACTCATCCACATCTGTATCTAGATAAAGTCCATTCCCCAAACTATCGACATATTCTGTTCTGAGTTTCTTAATATCATTGTCCCTCTTCAATATCACCGTCGATGGGTTGAGTCCCAAAGCAGCAAATGCTCTAGATATCGGATTCTCTAATGGTGAGAGAACAATCAAACCATGATCAATCATTTCCCTCATCACAGCTTGAACCTCATTGAACTTCCTGCCATTAGAATACCCAGCTAAAAGCACTCTATAAGTTTCCAAATTTGGTTGTATCCCATTATCAATCATTTCATCGACAATTTCCCGTGCTTGATCATGCATACCTGCCTTGAATAAACCACTAATAAGTGCATTATAGGATCGCCTATCAGGTGTCATGCCTCTAGACAAAATCTCTGATAGAAAAACAAAAGCATCTCTTAATTTCCCATCATGACAACTCCAACTGATTAAGATTCCAAAGGTTATTTCATTTGGAGTAAAACCTAAATCCTCCAACTCCCACACAATTGCACTAGCTCTTCCTATACCAAAATTACTACACACAGTGTAAATAATCTTATTAGCAACCATGACATCGGGCGCACATCTCATCTCAATAAAGAAACTCACAAGATCATCGAAATCCTTCTTCTCGCAGTACACATCAGCAACCTCATTCAAAATCACCGAGCTAACTTTCCATCCACTACCCACAAATTTCGTTAGAAACCTCCTAGCTTCCCTAATCTTTCCATCGCGACAGAAAAAACCAATCACACTCTTTAAGTTCCTGTGTTCAACATCACCAAACTCAAAACCCACCTCAATAACATCCTCAAAAATCCGAACCGCATCATCGACCTTACCCTCCCTCACCAAAAGGCCAATTAACGACCGATAACACGACAATGATGGAACTAATGACATCCTCCTCATTTTACCATACATCAAAACTGCTCTCTCAGTTAAATTAAGCTCAACATAACCCCCAATCAAATTACAGAAAATTTCATCATTAGCCAACAAAACTCCTTGGTTTTCCATAGTGGACAACAAAATTTCAACCTCCCTAAACATCCCCACTTTAACAAGCATTGATACCATAACCTCATAAGAATGAGGCAAATGCTTAAACCCCAAATTCCCATCAAAAACCCTAAAAATCTCCCACAAATTTTTCACAACATCAACATAATCCCTTAAATTCCCAATAATCAACTGAAACCCCAGTAAAATTTCAAGCACAAACTCAGGTTTCCAACATGAAACCCTCAAAAATTTGCGACATAATTCAGGGGATACATAAGAAATTTCCAAAAGCAATTGATTCAAATATGAAGTAGAAACATTAAAGCTATTAACTTTATGATCCAACAATTGAGAATTGTTAGAAAGATGCAAACTTTCGATAAAAGAAGCAGTAATTGAGGGTGAATTTAAGTGGGTGTTGTTTAAATTGTTTGATGAAATCGAAGATGATGAATAATTAGTGAGAAAAACAGAGAAAATGTAGTGATGATATTTGAAAGATGAAGAACAAACCTGTGTAAAAATGGAGGTGCGAAGATGAGACGATGAGATGCGGGAAAGCATTCTAGTGCTGCCCCGATATGCATGTCGTTTGGTTAAGCCGTGTGGTGTAACATACCAAATTACTAGTACACAAGACTCTTGTTAGCTCGTCATAAATTATAATATTTCGTTGGCTCATCGTAAGGAATTAAATACTTATGAGAGTGGTAAGTTTCTAACATGTTAAGAAAAATTCTTATTTTGTTATAAAATATTATTATTTTATGGACGTCCATTATACCCCTTAGGTATGATCTAGAATGTTCTGGATACTAGGGTTTATTCTACAGGAAACCCTAGTTTAAACTTGTATATATATTTGGTACTGAATAAGAAAACAAAATCAATTCTCCTCCCCACAAACACTCTCTACTAAAACCCTAGTTTATAACATATTTGATGTTATAATCGTTTCTTATGTTTTTTAGGAATAACGGTCAAAATTTTGAAATTTTTCGAAAATTAAGGAATGGATTTTGGTGGTGAGTGCAGAAGCACATCATAGGTGAAAGTCGTGGAGGTTTAATTTAATGATTGTGGAGTAGTGTACCTAGGTTGTAATTTATAAGACTACTTTTTTTTTTAGGAATATAAGATTACTCTTACAAGACATAAAAGAGACTATTTTTTACACTGTCGAGTAACATAGGTTATTTGCAAAAAAAGAAAAACCACTAAGTGTTCTTTCTTTTCCGCAACTTTTGATTGATTTTAGATGCAACTCCAACAAAAAAAAAAAAATCGACTTTTTTCCTAATTTTTTGTTCCCATCGGTCAAACAAAATATAAAACCTTGTTTTACTATTTTCACCTTTTTTTCGTGTACGAATTAAGGTATGCTATCACTTTGAACTTTTTTTGCAATTTAGTTTCATCTAGTTAAATCGTACTCTGTACTTAGTTTACAATCCAATTTTGTTCAATTCAACACGACAAGCACATGACTTTGGCTCAATTTTTCTCCCATCCGGTTTGAATCAGGTATGAATGATTGATTCAAGTAAAATCATATTTTAGTGACAATTTAATCAAAATTAATTTAGTTTATTCCAAATACTATATCAATATTTTGAAAATCTTGTATTTTAATCATTATCACTTTAAAAACCTTAATATTGTCTCATGCATTGAATCATGATATATAAAGTATTTCATCAATAAACCCCAAATACGTAGTGTATCTACATATTCAACAGTTAATACTTGTAATTAATGATAAAGTGAAGCAGTGGCGGAGCCACGTTGGTGCACAGTGGTGCACGGGACCAACCATAGTTAGAAAATTATACTACATATATTTTATCTGCTATAAAAGAAACACATGTGAACTGATGGAGTAATGGTAGATGTTGGAAGGTAAAAGCACTTCAACTTGGGTAAAGGTCTTAGGATCAATTCCCCATAGAAACATTGATGTGTGTTTTATTTTTTTATTTCTCTTTTCTTTTTCTTTTTTTCTTAATTTTTAAAAACCTCAACCTTTTGTGTAGTTGATTTAGTAGTGTTCACAACTACTTTGTATACAGTATGATTTTACTGAGTAAAATTTTTTGCCTTCTTTTTTTGTTTTTTTTTTTTTAATTCAAAACTATTCACCCACTTCATACTTAATTAATAACATTTCACTCCATAATACACATGATTAAATTAAAGTTTTTTTTTCTAGTTTTTTTTAAGGTTCATCTTTGATGGATTGGTCCAACCACATCGCACAAGGCTCCAACATACATACGACCCAAGTTTAGATTTTCTTTAATATTATTGCCTATAAAATATAATAACATCTAAGGGCCTAATTTGTTTTTTTTAAGAACAGAGCCCCTAACATTTTTGCCACGGCACTCCAACCTAGTTGGTTCAGTCCTTCAGCATAAGCTTAGGTTGTATTTTGTGCTTGTGATCAATAAACTTTTCTTACTTCAATTCTCAAAAAAAATTATATATAGGAAATAGTTGTTGTATTATTAATTTGCTCATTTAAATTTAATAATTTCAAATTTTTTTAAGTACTATTTGATTGTATTATAGATTTTTGTATCCTATTTGTTTTTGTAATATAATTTTTAATTTTTAAAATCAATTATCAATGCAACTATACTCGAAAAAAAATTGTACCGATTAAGAATTGATAGTGACCCACCATATCGGAAATGCTGGCTCCGCCACTGAAGTGAAGTGCTACAAATATACTACGTAAGTTAAAGTTCCAATTTCATAGGCGAAGGTGAGAGTTGATTGTGAGAGATTGGCCACCCCATGCAATTAAGGTCACATCTTCTTCTGAATCACCAACTCACCCTATCATCTCGATGGTTTAAATTAAGCATTGTACAATGTACATTTGACAAAGACCAATGTTTCATTGTCAAACTACGTACTAGTATATTAACTTAACTTTTAGCTAGTTTCATTTATGACCCTAGAAATAGCTAAGAGACTAATTAAATTGCCATAACCAACTCATTGTATCCTCCATTTCTTTATAAACATCCTTATTGTACTTACAAACTCGCTCACTAGTATCATGTAATTGAGAAGAGATGTAGGGTTTTTTTTTTTTTTTTTCGACTTAGAAATAATATGTTTCATTTCATTTTCAAAGTTCTTGCATGCGTTAAGGAGGCAAATCTAGTGTAGCCAAGGATGATTTGCCGGCATTAGTTTAGATTAATGGTGTTTAACGTTGAACGGCAACTCATTCTAGGCTACATCGTTGTCTCTTTCTCTAATGCTAGACTTTGAGATGATGTAAGTCATTGCTTTAAAGATGTGGTGGCTCTCTTGTACATCATAATTTGATGAGGAAAAGAAGCAGCGGCTCTCATGTACACCATGATTTGAATGAGGCAAGTCGATTAGCATTTCTATATCTTATGTATGCATTCTTTTATATTAAGCTAGTTTTCGGTGCATATTTGCAAGTTATATACTAGTTTTATACTTAACCCATTTTTAGAATTTGGTAAGAATTAACAAAAAGAAAAGGAAAAAAACACAAAAACTTGCAACTCAAAACGAAAACATCTACGTCGTATGAGTATTAGAATAGCTTAGGGCAAAAATAAATAAGTGTGCAACAAAGGATTTTACATTATGAATGTTGATACACAAATGGCATGTAGGTTTAGTTTTTTACCCCTCCGTCATGTAGGTTCCCTCAAGACAAATGGCAAAAAGTTTAGTTTGTAACCCTCCGTCTAATTAGAAATGAGTTGGTGGAGTTAATATACATTAATATAATCAAAATAATTGATTTCAATGCCGATACATATAAATAAATTCCGGCTCATAACAAATGTAACAAACTAATTTTTTAATACTCATAAATTATACTCCTAATCCCTTATACTGCATTTATTCTAAATTAGAGATAATATATAACTTAAAAAAAAACACCTAAAAAAAATTAGGGTTTTTCTAAGGTGTACCTATAAGTTTTTGCATTTTCTAAATTGTACCCAATGTTTTTTGAAATTTTTAGTAATACCCTTTAGCTAACTAATATTATTAAGTTATGCCCCTTCTCCTTTTAGCTAATTTTAAGAAAATAAATCTAAATTTTTTAAATATTAATTACAATAAAAGAATTAATTAAAACAATAATAATAAAAAATTTCAATGGAAAACTAATTACAAAGGGCGCAACTTAGAAAATAAAGTAAGTTTAAAGATATAACTGAGATTTTCGAAAAATATTAGATATAACATACAAAAAGTAAAAACTCATTGATACACCTCAGAAATACCTAAGGAATTAACAAAACAAAAGGTTTCTTTGTATTAAAACCAATAATTTAACTTAATAAAATTTGACTTATTGCAAAGTTCCCTATTTTGAGTCCAATGGATTAATAATTTATTCCTTGGCAACAACATTTGCTTTAATTGGATGTCATATTTGCAAATTATTATACCACTAATGTTCCAATTTAATAAACATATTTAACCATTCACATATGACCCCATATATCATATTTCATAATCCCTTCGTTCCTACACCATTGTAAACATATAGGACATAAATCGCATCATTTAGACAATTACTTAATTGCTATGCAAGACCACAACATTTTTGGTAACGTTTTGGTTAAGCATAATCCTGACAAATTAGTTAAAATCAGTCCAGCATAAAATTCATTTGAAGTTGAGAACCAAGAGATTTAAAAATCAAAATCAGGCAAAAATTCATGTCACTATCTCAAAGGCTCAAAGAATTCTGATTCCAGGAAAGGGTAAGCAAATAACCAATTTCATCACTTAACATGCCGCCAAGTTCAAACACCCCTGGCCATGCTTTATCAGCGTGGCATAACTGTTAACTCCTTCAAGAACGCAGATGCATAAACAGATCATAGTTTAGGCACCATTCACTACATGCAAATTAAGAAAGTAATCAAAGTACTCGTTATACAATTAAAATTGAGATTCTCATTCTAAAATTTAACTTATAATTATTTTTAAAAATAAATATATCATATATACACAAGTCAGAACTACAAACAAAGACACCATAACAAGGAATTGCCAAGCAAATCACCTCCGCGCCAACCTTACAACCCAACGCTACTGAAGAAGAGTTGCTATATCACTCTAACACATCACCTGCTGCCCAATCTTTCACAGCCTACTTCTCGACCACTTAAGCATTTCACAAAAAGCAGAAACCTACACAAACTTGTAATAATAGCAATTCTGCCGAGGCAATTTGCCACTGGCAGATAGTTTACAAGACAAATATCTTCTCTACAAACCTGATACCTGACACTAATAGTCACAGAAGTCGAAGAAATAACAAAAGGCTTGTTTCATAATGGTTTTATATGACCATGCATACAAGGAAAGTTTCACAACAATATACATGTTGCTTTATAAGAAATTTATTAAGGTTATATATCTCAACAATCATCACCAAAATAAAAATGCAATATTCAACACAATGCATTACAATGATATTAAAGTAAAATTCTTCTTGAAATAATTATGAAGGTTATATATATCATCAATCATGACCAAATTAACAATGAAATATGCAACACAATGCTGTTAATAGAGAAAAGTAGACAAATGCCACAACAGAAGAGTTGACAGTCTAAAGCAACAAACAACACAATCACTACAAGCATAGACTCAAACTAGATTTCATCCTCGTCCCATAAATTAGACTTATAATCAAATGTATCCTTATAGACACCATATTACTATATTAGAGTTATTGACTTCAACTTTTAAAAACCAAAAAACTAAATTCCGAACAACTTCATCTTACTTCTATTCTACTCTGTATCCAAAAGAGGGGACAACAGAGATGGTTATTGCGGAAGTTAGACATATTTTTATGAGCTATTTTAAATCACTTGCTCCCAAGTGTCAATATAAAATTCTGGGCTCAGCAGGCAAAACGCAAAAGAGGTGACAACAGAGATGGTTATTGTGGAGGTTAGACATAGTTTTATGAGCTATATTAAATCACTTACTCCCAAGTGTCAATATGAAATTCTATGACACAGCTTACAAAATAGGAGGTTAACTTTCTAATTTCAAATTTTAACAATACAAACTTAAGACTTTCTCTCGAATCAGTGTTATCAAAATACTGACCATAGCTAATACAGCTTCTTGAATTCCAGGGTTTCAACTTTCAAGCACATTCTTATGTTCCTCACCTAACGACAAATAGGCCAATCCTATTAAATAGCTTAAGCCCAAAAATGGCCAGTATAGACTAAGATCTTAAGAAGCTAAGGCTGCAATGTCCTTATTTTGGCATCTACAATAGCTGGACAAACAATCCATAAAGGTCAACTAAGTTGAGCTTATGATTAGCATAATAGCTTGATCTTAGCGGAAGTTTGTGATTAACCTTCAAGATTGCAACAATTTTACCAACTTTCAATCAAAAAAACATACTAACAGGATAACAAAACAAAAGCAACCTGTAATGGTCGCACTGTCGCAATAAAGATGAATATATTAAAAGCACAATACCAGTAGAACTGTAAGTAACTCTGCCTCACTGCAAGCATTATAAGAAAACATCATGGGCTAACACTAGAATTTGATCAGGGTTTCAAGTGTTGAGACAGCTAAAGGTGAAACACTCAGCACTAAGCTTTGGGAAACAAACTGGACGAAGTGGATAAATATCAACTTAAACCCTATGAAAAGTTACAGCGGTAAGCGTTTCTGAATAGTCGAATAACATAGAGCAGAGCAAACTAAGACAAACAAAGGCATACTGGCTACATAGGTTCAGAAGACCAGAAACATAGAAAGAGCTTGGTATATTTGGTATCATGGACATGGCAAGTTTGATATTGTAGTTCTCCAGATAAATTGGTCTCCTGGACAAAAGCATCAAGGTTGGCCATATGTATATCAAACCCATTTGATCTGGTCTTCTGGTTTAGGCTGGAGGCTTCATCAAAGGAGGCAGGAAGCAAGCTTCAGGGGCTTCGGAATTTCAGCTGTTTTGATGGGAATGGAAAGGAAAGACATGTAAAACATGAGTATCAAAGCTCTATATACAGGGAGTCACACCCTAGCTTAAGCAAACTTCCAAAATCTAGATCTTGTACCATAGGGCTAGTGATAACATTATGATGTTGGATAACAAGAACCCGAGGAAGATCAAGTTACCTGACAATACCTCTATTAATCCCTAGTAATATGGTTTCCTTCGGGATACTGGATTTTGGCCAGATAACCTGCAAAGAAGACTTGAATTAGATGAAATTAGAGAGTAAGAAGGAAAAAAAATCAGCGAGTTGCCTTCCCCATCAATCCCAAAGAAATTGACAAGTCTAAAATACCTTTAAGCATGAAGCATGAAAAAAGTACAAGGTACATGCATTCTTACCCTGAACTACTACTACGTCCAGAAGAATAGCTTCCATAAAGGCCATAATTACTCCCACCTCCAGAGCTCTGCAAATAAAATTAGTCATATGATCAACGCCTCAAAATAAAATAAAAACTAACTAACGAAAAAACTAATCTGCCAAAAGTCACTGGCCAGAGAGTGCAAGAAAAAACAAGACAATAAGATATTAGACAGACAAAAAAAATGTGTTGATTCAAATAAAAGGAAACAGCTTATATGCATCAGCTAACTAAAAAAAACTATCAGAGCATGATGAGCAGGTAAACATACCTGTATGCCAGCATAGCTACCATAGGGATCAGCTGGAGGCAAATCACTGGAGCCACCATATCCACTTGAATATGAGAGCCCACGACCATGTCTTTTACTGTCCCTACCTTCATACGGCATGCTGTCATGACGCTCAGGTGAAAGTGGGACATAAGGAAGCACAGGAAGCATAACTTGTCCCTCCTTCTCGAAAAGATTTGCTCTCAATCTTGATGCTATATGTATGAGAGCAGTTTCAGCAACATCCAGGTCACCAGAGATCTGACAAATATAAAACAAAAACTTAAAAATCATACACAGATTAAAATTATGAGGTGCTATCATATTACAAAGACAAGTCAGATACTAAAGATCACTCTATCCCATTACCTGCACCATTTCATCTTCATCAGATGCAACCTTTGGAAGATCCTCTTTTGAAAGAATGCGGATATTAGCCTTAGTAATGTTTCTCATTTCAGTAATAATAGCACCTCCTCTACCAATTAAGCAGCCAATACGCGCTGTTGGAACTAGGAGCCTGGTGGTGAATGAAATAATTCCCGAGTCCCTCTCAATCTTCTCACTACATCTAGGTTGCAAGCGCCTTGCTGCTTCAATTGTTGGAGAGACTTGATCTTCAAAATACTAAAAGCGAGCAGGGAAAAAAGAATCAAAATAAAGCCAGAAAAACATCCATATATTCACGCGTAACACTTCAGAATTTCTTACCTCTTTGGATGAAATTGTTATCAGGCAGTCATCACCTTCAGTAGATGAACTATCAACTTTGATACCTGCTCTGGTCTCTTGCCGAATTTGATTAATGATGGTACCCCCTTTTCCGATCACACCTCCAATATTTGCAGTGGGACATACAAAGCGAATTGAAAAGTCCTTCATCGATACATCTTCACGGGATGAGGAGTAAGCAGGACGTGATGACCAATCTCCTCTCTCACTTTTGTATCCTCCCCCATAAGAACCAACAATAGGAGCAAAAATTTGAGCACCACCTGGCGCCCCAATGAGTGAGCCTGCAGATGGATACATACTCTGAGGTACAGCAGAAGCAAGCAAATGTTGTGATCGGGAAGGATTATCATGAAGACGAGAAGCAATCTGACATAAAGCTTTCCGCACAACTGAAGCTTCTCCAGATATCTGCAATATATTTAACAAAAATTGTAAGGGCACCAAAAAATAAAAAAGGCCTCCATTTGCATAATTTAGGACTAAGCCTTTGTATTAGGAAGAAAATAAAATGAGAATGCAAAGGAAACATATAAATGCTTGCATTTCCAACAATAATCATAGATGAATTATCCAAATGAACGTTAAACGGTTAAACCAATGGTGAATTTACACAAACAAAAATCATAGACAAAATAACAGATCCAGTTACCTGGAGAAGTTCATCGGAACTCAAAGCACATGCTGGCAAGTGATCATCTTTCAGAATTCGAATCTGAGCACCAGTCTCACTACGGATGGTTTGAACAATTTGTCCACCTTTCCCAATAATACATCCAATCTGATCAGAAGGAACAAGTAGCCGAGCAGTGACTTGTTGATTACCTTCGGGCTCATCATCTGGAGCTGAATCTTCCGCAATCACTCTATCATGTACCCTAAAGAGTGCATCCTGAGAAGGACAGATTTGAGTTTCCATGTCATTGGAAGAATTAGTTTCCTCACTACCACTATAAATCGTCACAACACGCTCCTCGCAGCCTGGGACAGTCTCCCCAATCCTAATCTTTGATTTCGTGTCCACCCTCAACTGTTTGACGATCTCTCCACCCCTTCCTATAATGCTTCCGATCTTTGTAGCCGGGCACAAGTAGCGGTATACTGTATCATTTGGTCCAATTGTAAAAGGGTCTTCACCAGAACTTCTTCGTTTATTTCTACCATTCTCAGAACGATCTAGAGAATGAGATCGCTTACCGTGGCTATTTCTCTGGCCAGCCATTAGCTAAATACAACTTTCTGCCGAATACCAACGCAAAACACAATTAGTTTATAAGAAGGGAACCAAACATTATGCATCCAACCTTAACAAAACACACTCAAAAAAAAATCAAAAAAGATAAATTATAAAACATCGTGATAAATGCTAATAACTTATCCACAAAGATACTCCCAATGTGCATAAAATAGTCTCCTTCGACACAAATTAAGGAGGAAAGAAAAATAGGTAAGAAATTAAAGAGTATATTGTAACACAGCGAGTCTAGGCGAGTGATATGGGCAACAAAAGAAGATACACACCAAAGAAGATAGTTCATGACACATCACACCCAGATATTGTTTCCATAATACTTTGATTTTCCCCTCTCTATATTAGGTAAAGATCAAAAACACACAATATAATTTGCCATAGTTGTACACTTTCCAAATTAAAGACACCATAACAACAACAAACGCAGACTACGATAGCAGACTCCGAAAACTCGGCCAACTTTAATCAAAATCAAAGAAGTAAACAAGATAACTGCAACCTAAGCTCACTAGGTTAGCTTAAATAATTAAGATCAAACTGAATCCATCAAAAACCCTCAAATTAACTATACCTTAAACCCTTAAATTTCTCCAAAGATCCAAAATTTAATAAAATTGTTCACCGAAACAATGCAAATCGCCGCAATACATATTCAAATTAGCTTAAACTTGATAAAATACGCATGATAAAAATCAGATTCTTAACTATCGTTGACTAATTTCTAAACCTAAATACTAAGTTAATGAATAATTACTTCAGTAATTAACAATTAAAACACAAAAAATACAATCTTGAATTCTTTAATCAATTATTTCAACATCAAAAGTATGCTTTTTGCAGAAACCCTAATTTAATCACTNAAGAGTGCATCCTGAGAAGGACAGATTTGAGTTTCCATGTCATTGGAAGAATTAGTTTCCTCACTACCACTATAAATCGTCACAACACGCTCCTCGCAGCCTGGGACAGTCTCCCCAATCCTAATCTTTGATTTCGTGTCCACCCTCAACTGTTTGACGATCTCTCCACCCCTTCCTATAATGCTTCCGATCTTTGTAGCCGGGCACAAGTAGCGGTATACTGTATCATTTGGTCCAATTGTAAAAGGGTCTTCACCAGAACTTCTTCGTTTATTTCTACCATTCTCAGAACGATCTAGAGAATGAGATCGCTTACCGTGGCTATTTCTCTGGCCAGCCATTAGCTAAATACAACTTTCTGCCGAATACCAACGCAAAACACAATTAGTTTATAAGAAGGGAACCAAACATTATGCATCCAACCTTAACAAAACACACTCAAAAAAAAATCAAAAAAGATAAATTATAAAACATCGTGATAAATGCTAATAACTTATCCACAAAGATACTCCCAATGTGCATAAAATAGTCTCCTTCGACACAAATTAAGGAGGAAAGAAAAATAGGTAAGAAATTAAAGAGTATATTGTAACACAGCGAGTCTAGGCGAGTGATATGGGCAACAAAAGAAGATACACACCAAAGAAGATAGTTCATGACACATCACACCCAGATATTGTTTCCATAATACTTTGATTTTCCCCTCTCTATATTAGGTAAAGATCAAAAACACACAATATAATTTGCCATAGTTGTACACTTTCCAAATTAAAGACACCATAACAACAACAAACGCAGACTACGATAGCAGACTCCGAAAACTCGGCCAACTTTAATCAAAATCAAAGAAGTAAACAAGATAACTGCAACCTAAGCTCACTAGGTTAGCTTAAATAATTAAGATCAAACTGAATCCATCAAAAACCCTCAAATTAACTATACCTTAAACCCTTAAATTTCTCCAAAGATCCAAAATTTAATAAAATTGTTCACCGAAACAATGCAAATCGCCGCAATACATATTCAAATTAGCTTAAACTTGATAAAATACGCATGATAAAAATCAGATTCTTAACTATCGTTGACTAATTTCTAAACCTAAATACTAAGTTAATGAATAATTACTTCAGTAATTAACAATTAAAACACAAAAAATACAATCTTGAATTCTTTAATCAATTATTTCAACATCAAAAGTATGCTTTTTGCAGAAACCCTAATTTAATCACTCAAATTATACAATATTAGATTAGAAAATCAACCAAATTCAAAATCCTAGTTACATAAATAGAAATTCATCAAATTTGAAGGTTTAATTAATTCAAAGAACAACAAATAAAAAATTCGAATAAAAAGCTATGATTTAACAAACAAAAAAGGAAAAAAAAAAAAGGCATGGAAAATTTAGAAATAAGTAATTAAAAAGAAAAAAGAAAGAAAAGAAGTAACCTTGAATGAAGCTTGAAGATGAAGATGGGTTTCGAAGAGAGAGAAAGAGAAGAAGATAGTAATCGTAGAGAGAGAAAGAGAGAAGATTTTGTAGCTTAGATAATTTTGCAACTCAGACTAACCCTAGAAAAATCGATGACCACCAAAAGGACAGTTTTAGGGAGTAAAAGATGGGCCTCGGGTATGGTAATGGGTTTTATGACCCGATCCAATACACTTATGGGTTATTGGGCTCGTTTTATTATCCGACTTTATGTAAGAATTGATTTTAGTTTATTTTTTTGACTCGGGCGGAATCGTAACAAGAATTAATAGTAGTACTTGATACATATGTTTTTTTGGTCAATGTTCTACCATACTAAGTACAAACTATGCTGACATGACCTGAATCTACCCCGACCTCACTCAAACTCCAAACAAATCGTGAATTGGGAACAAATCTGTTTGTCACCTCCAAGACTATGTATGTAAATTTGGAAGATTGGAGCCTCGACTTGATCTCAAAGCACTAACCATAATCAAAAGACAAGAAAATAAGTCCAAGGGTTGCACCTACGCGGCCACGTGGGGAGTGGTGGCACTAGACCGTCTAGAGTGAGCTATTCTTTATCCTCCCTTAGATCCAAAATATATGTAGAGCATGAAAGAAATTATAAAGTACATAGAAACTTGTTGCTTAAATTTCAAGAGTTTCATAAATAAAATTACTACTAATGCAACCCCATTCAGTATATAACAGAGACCAAAATACAATTGACAATAGAATAACATGATCGATTGATAGACATTATGAAGTCATCATATTAGATTAAATCTACACACAAGTTACAATCAAACAACAGCTGCCTTCATAATTTCAATACAAGGAAGCATAAAAATGGTACTACAAACTAAGCAAAAGCAAACCAACACTCTGACTTGAGACAGGACCATTTCACCTAAAAGGTTAAAATACATAAGAATTCCGAGTCCATAAAACTAATCTGTTTATTGCAAAAGTTACAATCAATCTGAAGAACAAAATCAAACTTGCTTCATTTCCCAACTATTTTTAGACCAGGTTTCCTCGGCAAGAAATCAGTAATCAATGAAGAGTGTAGGGTTTCCTCAGGTCTTCACTGCTATGTGAGGAAACTTCACCTTCACCATCACTTGATGCTTCCTCTTCTTCGTGTGTTCCTTTAGTAGGGTCTTCAATCACATCAATATGCCGAGAAGTACTTCCCGAGTCCCCATCAACATCATAAACCCTAATCATATTCCCATCTTCCACAAAGCAGACCCGCTTTTTGCCATTTGTGCTTTGTGCATTTTTCTTAATGGTTTGCCCATTTTTCATTCTATATTTGCTAGCAATTTGACGAATGGCATCATCATCTTCATCTTCATCATTCTTAATGTCTTTGTACTCAGCATCTTCAAGCACATCAAGCTCCTGCTCTTGCTCCTCAAGCGCCTTTGACATCCGACCAATCTTTTCAACTCTCTCCCTCAAATTTGCCATCAGTTTTGACTCCTCAGAGTCCTCACTGCCTACATTTCGATATTTTGGTCCAGCACTATGCTTCTTACCAGGAATTGCTCCACGATGATTCCTAACCATCTTCACTTTCCTAGTAAGAAGAAGTTGTTGCCTTTTCACACAAGCCCCGTCAACCAATTCTAGAAATTCAACAATTTCTTTGCTAACAGCCCTCTTACTATCTCTAATCATCTTGTTACCACTCTAAACACAAGATTCATAAAATCAAAAACAATAACTTGAATGATCTTAAAAAGAAGATAATAAAGCAGAGAGATACCTGTATAGAGTCAAGTTTCCGGAGTAAATCCATGGCTTTGTGAGAGAAAAAATCAAAGTCAACAAACCCCTGATGGGAAAAAGAAGAGTTGAGAGAAGCAAGAGCAGACTTAATGGAGGCAAGATGATTAAGATGACGAAGACTGGCCGATCTACGAACAAGAAAAGCCCTAAAATGGGATTGGATAGTTCGAGCAGCAGCATCTCTCAAGGAGGAACGAGGAAAAGAGAAAGATTTAGAATCAGAAGAAGGAGAAGAAGAGAATCGGTGAAGAGAGGCTTCAAGAGCGTCAATGCGTTGAAGAAGAGTAATGAAGAACGGTTGAAACTGTTGAGTTTGTTGAGGTTGATGCTGGTGTGGGTTTGATTGAGGAAGGTTAAAGGTGGTGGTGGCAGCAGGTCTGAAGTGGTTGGAGTATGAATGAGGAGGGGTTTGTTGGAGGTGTGAAACAACGGCGGAAATCAGATAAGGATCAGCGGTGGTACAAGGTGGTGATAATGATGGAGGTTGGGGGCAAGAGGTCGTTTGGGAGCAGCAATAACAAGTGGTGGTGATGTGGGGGTTTTGCTGAAAAGCCATTTCTGCCCAAGCACAACTAATACTCCGATGTTATTTATGGCCTTCGCTTTTGAATGTGTGTCAACAGCAATACGATTATACGACTACCATTGCTTCATTTAAGTTGCTAAATACAACCTTCTGCCAAATACCAAAGGCGCAATACTGTTAGTACATAAAATAGTCAGATGAGCTGCAAAGCAAGTTACGGAAACAATCCAACGAAAAACAGGTAACAAACTAAGTATCTTGGAATGTAGCGAGCGAGTTCATTTGCATCACAATACCAAATTTAATTTCAAGGCTTTGTTGTTGTTGTTATTGTTGTTGTTAGTATGGCTTTTATATCGCGAAAAATTAAGGTTTTATTTAAAAATGGAATGAATAAGTACAATAAGAGTCGACAATGAAATAAACCCTTAAATGAAGGTGTCAAGTTGTCAACTGTCAAAGTAACATAGCTCCAATGCTCCACCCTTTTCTTAATTACCAACCCATCATACATTAACAATGGCAAACACAGGTTGGGTACGCAACAAAATTCGACAAGAACACAAAAAGAGACGTTTTTGACTTTTCGGATACTCGATCAATTCTAATCAAGGTTAATAATGATGAAAGATAATCAAAACCTTAGCTCACTGGGCTCAAGCTTCAACAAATAAGATCAAATAAAACTCAAGTTCATCCAAAACCCTTTACATTCTCCAAAAGCTCTTAAAACTTCATAGATTACCAAAATCTACGACAATATAGTAGTACAAAGTATGACAAGCATTAATTCAAATTAAATAAAATCAAAAACCATAATAATAATAATAATAATAATCAGATTTTGAATGCCGTTTCACCAATTTCGACAGTAAATACTATATTATGATTTATGAAGTAGCTAAATTGAATAAAACCAGCATCATATGATCAATTGCAAAAACCCTATAATTAGAAATGGCAATTGCCAATGCAAATTAAGATAGAAAATTCAACGATCCAATAAATCCAAAGAACAACAATCAATATATTCGAATAAAAAGCTATGATTTAATTAAACAATGCTTAAAAAATAATAATAATTCAGAATAAAAAAAATAATCAAAAGAAAAGAAAGAGAGGGAAGAAGTAACCTTGAATTAGCTTAGAGACGGACTTGGAGGAGAGAGAAAACAAAAGCAGAAAAGATGAATAGAAAGCAGATCAAATAGACTTGCGAGCTGAACTCGGTTTGGTGAGGTTGAATGAATCTCATTATTTTGGAACATCAATGGCTCAAGGCCCTAACCATATAAACGTGTCGACGGTTAGGAACGTAAGGTACAAGGTTGTATTGTATTGTGCTAAATTAAATTAATTAAATAAATCATTTCGACATTATGAATTTTTTGTCGCTTAACACTTTTTATAACTGAACTTGTGAACTAAGACCTTTGTATTACTTTCTGCGAATTAAGACCTTATATCTAACGTTTGTTTTAAAATTCAAACCTTAATGTCGTTTTTTGGTGAGAAAGTCAACAAATTTGCTGTTGAACTATTACGTGTGATACACGCGCCATTAATCTACCCCTTTCTTACTCTCACTTCACATTCACACGCGATAGGTCAACGGCAAATTTGTTGACTTTCTCATCGAAAAACTCTAAATTATAAAATAAACGTTAGTCATAAGGTCGCAATTAGCAAAAAGTAATACAAAAGATTTTTGTTTCCAAATTTAGTTATATAGAAGGTTTTAATTGACAAAAAAATCCACTAACTATACTAAAACACAAGCAACTCGATGAGAAGTTGATATTTTTACGCTCTCATTAGCTTATGGTTTGTTATTTTACATTAAAAAAATTAAAATTAACAAACTATTAAGACCCCGTTCTCCTCAACTTATTTCCATTATGGATAGCAATCGTATGGCCAATCATTGTGGGTATAATGGTAGTCTTGGTAGATGCCCGTGACCAAGTTATTATTATTTCTTTTTCCGCCTTTGTGTTAAACTTCTCAATTTTTCTTAATAAATGATTCGCTACAAAAGGATTTTTGCTGATCTAAACTTATTTTTGTTGAACTGAACTTATTTTTACTGAACTGAACTTATTTTTACTTATCTGAACTTATTTTTACTGAACTGAACTTTTTTTTGCTGAAATCATTAACAATTTATTATGGATTGAAATTGATTTTTGTTGAACTGAACTTATTTTTGCTGATTTGTACTTATTTTTGCTGAACTATCTTATTTTTGCTGAAAATAAGTAAAAATAAAACGAGGAGAACAGGACCTAAGTTGCCTATAAAAATAAAATATTATATAAAATTTACAAGATTACACGAGATATTGCAATATTGAATTTTAAGTTTGTTAACTTTTTCTTTCTTTTTTCTTGTTTCTTTACCTCAATATTATACTAACTTTGCAGTTTACACTACTAACTTTGCACAAGCTATTAAGTGGCTTATTCAATATTGGAACTTTTTGTTTTTAATCTTTTTTCATAGGAACTAATATTATTAATTTGTATATTCCTATTTGTAAGTGAAATTATATGACTCAATTTTATATAATTTTATAATTTTTTCAGTGGTTTTTATAAATAATATTGTGTATGAATTTTATTTATATTTACAAAGCAATGAAGATTAATTTTATGTCATTGAGCTTGAATTTTTTTTTTTATCAAAAAAAATTGGTTGAATTTTCATCACTTGCTATTAATCAATGCTATAAAGAATCAAAACCATTTTTTTATTTGTTAATTTTAATTTATGTTTGTATCCTTTGCAAACTACAAGTAGTTAAATAATTTTTTCCTCTAAAGTTATTAGTAATATTTTAGTAATTTCATTTCGTGTAATTTTGTTCAAATTTAATACTATCTCACGGGAACTAATATTATTACTTTGTATATTCCTTTTAGATTTAAAAAAATTTGATGATCTATTTTTGATATGAAATAATTTCATGATTTTTCTTTTTCACCGACTTCTATTGGTATTTATTAAGATTATTGTAGCAAAATTGGTTCATGTCAATTTTGTCCATATTTACTACTTTACATGCGATCTTAATATTTACTATTATTATATGAAAAATTGGAAATGGTTAGTGATGGTTTTATTATTTTAGTTGCAGGGTTACATATAGTTCTGATTGATTAATTATTCCTTCACTTAAATTATTAATTTGATATAGGATTAGAATGTTGTAATTTGTATATACTCAACTTTGATGATTACGTGCTTTTATCGTTTCCGATCATGACCCTCGCCTTTAATGATCCTCTGATGATCCAATTTATACACTTGTATTGTTAGGGAGCATATTTGCATAGGTTAGTTTTGACGGTGTGAACTCTGTGAAGTCTAGTTTCAACATATACATTGTCAGGGAATCGATGCGATTGAGATTACATGATTCTTGTGTCGGCTTATCTTCAAAATATTGTTTTTTAATTTTTTTTGCTTTTGCCATTGACTATGAGTTGTTTTAAATAAGGGTCTCATATGGTTCCAATTTGTATTAAGCTTCAACTTATTGGTTTTATTTTGAGACATAAGTTTGGTTTTTCATGTGACATACTGTTTTGAAATTGAGTTTGGATTTTCCGCTGCAAAATTCTAAATAGCTTTAACGTTTTAACATGTGGCGATAGTACGTCAATAGTTCTCCTTATTTTATTTTTATGTTAACAGATTTGGAAAATGGAGAATTATTGGGGTAGTAATTGCTTTTACCTTACTAACAATTGTGAATATGATGAAATGAAGCACTTTCTTTGGTAGAGCATATTGAAAACCAAATAACTTAAACTTGACCCTTAAACCCCAAAATATCTGCATATAATAACATATAGGGGTGAAAGTCCGGTGTGTGGTTTGGACTTTGGCCAACTCCAAATCCAAACCATTATATTTCGGTCTCTGATTTTTCACTTCAACCCAATCCAAATCATGATAAAGTCCAAACTACACCAGACCACAAAATTTCGGTCTTCTACTTTTGAATCCAAACCGAACCATAATTTTTTAGACATTTTTTTTCTACTTGTGTTCCCTCAAATCTTACTTGACTTGCTAAAAGTATATAGGCATATATCTACTGTCTAAGTATCTAATATACATTGAACAATATTCATAACAAATTAACAAGTGGGTTAGGGTTTTTTTAGGTTCTTTTGGAACTTTGGACAATTGGGCCTTCATGAATAATTAGGCTTGAGGATTTGGGTAGGTCGGTGTTCGGTGTGCGGTTTGCACCGAAACTTTAAAACTCCAAACCGACTCCAAACCAAACACCGAAATTTAAAAAATTTCGCTCCAAACCGCACCAAAATTATAAAAAGACCGAACCATATTTTAAAAATTGTTTGGTGCGGTTTGGTTTTCGGTTTTAAACCGAACTACTTTCACCCATAATCACATAATTACAAAAAATCACAAATTGAACCATAAAATAGAATAGAAAAATAGACAATAATCAAAATAAAGGAAAAAAACATACACACAAAATTTAAAAATTGATCATTCATGTAGACAAATCGTGGAAAATCCTGGTTGCTAAAATTTTAGATTTTTAGCAACAATCTCAAATGGTATCTTCGTCAACTTGTATTTACAAAGCCCGTAACAACGGTATGACTTTTTGAGTAATAAGGAGAAATCAAATTTGGTAATTGTGTAACGGAATTCATCATAACATAAGGAGGCCACTAACTTTTAAATTTTTTTTATAATGTTAACAGTTTCAAATATTTACAGAAATGCCATTTTAGATACAAACTAAAAACTAAAGGTTTAGAAATTACGCAGTCCTCAGGAAAATCCAAGTTGCTAAAATTTTAGTTTTTTAGCAACTATCTAAAAGTGTATTTTCGTCAAATTGTACTTACAAAACCTGTAACAAGGGTTTTTTGTCCGTTACAATTTACAGTTAGTTGACCCAAATTAATGAGGATCAATGAAGTTAATACTTTTTTTTTTCTGCATAAACAAACATACATATTCCTAGGGGTGAAAGTTCGGTGTACGGTTTGGATTATAGCAAACTCCAAATCCAAACCATATTATTTCGGTTTATGATTTTCCACTCCAATCCAAACCAATCTAAATTTCAGTCCAAACCAAACCAGACCAAAAAAATTCGGTGCTTGGGTTTTGGATCCAAACCAAACCGAATTTCTAGTCATACTTAATTGTTTACCAGAAATCTAGAGAATTCGATCTTGAATCTTGGTATAATGCCTTACGTTCAAACTAGTTCAAAATTTATGTTCCACGGTAACAAATTAGAAACAAAGAGAAGTTAAATATTAGGGCTACGAGTAGTAGTTTACATCATTCTTTATAGTTAGTTTAAAATTTTAATAATACTAGATAAGTGTTGAATCAATTGATTGAAGATCGATGTGTTAAGGAGTGAAAGAAATGACGCAAAAGAACAAAGACTGTAGAATAAATAATGAAAAAGAATAGTGACGTTGGGGAATTGAGGTATTTAGCTAGAGAAAGCAAAAGAAGGAATGAAGAAAGAACTACAAATGGCGAAAAATGAAGAACATAAGGAACATGGGATTTAAAGAGTGTCTAAAGGAGATTGAAATAGAGTCACTAACTCCATTCATATTTTTAGGGTTCTATTCATTTTTGGGCCTTAAGACCTTGATATAATTTAGGCTTTTATACAGTTCGGTGTACGGTTTGGAGTTCGGTTTCTAGTTCTCCGCACCAACTCCAAACCGAACACCCAATTTTTAAAAAATTTCGCTCCAAACCGCACCAGAATTATAAAAAGACCGAACCATAATTTAAAAATGGTTTGGTGCGGTGTGGTTTTCGGTTTTAAACCGAATTAGTTTCACCCCTACATATTCCTCTCTCTTCAATTTCTCTCTTTCATTATCACTCTCTTTCATCCCCTTTCCTTCAATGGCGCCCTCGAAGATGCCACCACTAAGTTACAACACTAGATACAACCTTCGTAAAAGATTAGTAAATGACGACTGATCTGGCAAGGTTGTAACAAGGCAAAAGCAAAAGCATCGTGTTCGTAGGGGTAAAAGCAAGCCCATGGTGCAAGACATATCGCAACAAATTAAAAACCGAACGTGATTTATGAAAGGAATGAAGAATAAGATGATCAACCTTTTGGTCGGCCGGATGATGTGGAATACAAGTTCCGTAAAGGTGTTACTGAATGTCGAAGCTACAAAAGAGTGAGGGGTGGCTATCCCATTGATGCTGATTTTTGGTTACAGAAGATCAAGAAAAAGTAGGCCACAAAAGGAGACAAGAATTGAATTGGGGATATTATTGTGAGAATGACATTAATGAAAGAAGGAAAATGTTACAGAAACTATAAAATAGAAACTATTAGACAACCAAGGGGACCACTAAGTTTTTAATATTTTTAAATGTGAAAAGTTTGAAATATTTACGAAAAATGCCATTTTAAATACACATTTAAAGCTAAAATTTTAGAAACTAGGCACTCCTCTCTATCGACTACACACACAAAAGTAAGATTTGATAGTAAATAATGCCTAAATATGATACTAAACCCTTGTTTCGAATTGATTGGTCATTCTTAACTAGCAAGATAAATACAGTCCAGACTTATGTACATATTATAAAAGATGATAGACTCATAGACCTATCCACCCATCCTAAGTATAATCTAAATTTGTCACGTTATGAGTGTAGTAAGTCCTAACATAAAGCGAGTTATTTACTAGCGACGGTCCGACAGTTACCTCATCTAGTAGTCTAGTACTTGCCCCAAACCGGCCACAAAATTAGAAATTAGACACAAAGCAAATAAATCCCAAGAAATTACAACTCCTTTGGTCCATCATTGCAACTTGCGACAGTTGCAACTTAATCTTCATCAAAATCACCTCATCTCAAACTCTATCAAATCAAAATCCCTAAAACTAAAATTCGCATTCAAAATTGTTGAATCTAAAACCCTAATTTCTCAGAATTTTATTTTCTTTTCTTCCATTAACGATGTCAACTTCAGGACAACAGCAGTTTCGGTACACTCAAACGCCATCGAAGGTTCTTCACTTGCGCAATCTTCCATGGGAGTGCTCTGAAGAAGAGCTTATTGAGCTTTGTAAACCTTTTGGTAAGATCGTTAACACCAAGTGTAATGTCGGTGCTAATCGCAATCAAGCCTTCGTCGAATATGTAATTTCTTCCTTCTTTCTTTGATTTTTGATTCTTTTGTTTGATTTTGGAAATTAGGTCATTTTTGAATTCTGTTGTTGTTTCAATTGAATCGTTTAATTTTGTTGAGTTTTGATTGATTTTGATGATTATATATATATATATGATTTGATTGATTGATGAAATTGATTTGATTTGTAGTCGGACCTTAATCAAGCGATTTCTATGGTGTCGTACTATGCGTCGTCTTCGGAGCCGGCGCAAGTGCGTGGTAAAACGGTGTATATTCAGTATTCGAATCGGCACGAAATTGTGAATAATAAGAGCCCCGGGGATATCCCGGGGAATGTGTTGCTGGTTACCATGGAGGGAGTACAACCTGGTGAAGTGACCATTGAAGTTATTCACTTGGTGAGTTGTTTATGTGTGTGATTTGTTGATTACATTTTCGCCTCATTTGAATGCTTAATCAATTTCTTGCTTGAATTCTGTGTAGAATTTGAATGGTTATTCGTTGGGTGTGAGGTTTATAGCTACGAAACCCAATTTTGATCATGTTCAGTACTGTATCATACAATATAATATGTATTTTATTTCAAAATGCAAACGTTGTTGATGCGTGACGGAAGTGGTGAAATGTTGAAGTTTTGAGTGTAGTGTTGATGGGATGGTGATTTTGGCTCTAGTGTTAAAATTTAAAACTTTGTAGCTAATGCTTGTAATTGTCACACTTGAAAATGGCAAACCCCCAAAAAGAAACCTTGTGATATTGAACATTCAAACCATTTTATTAACCCTTCTATTGAAGGAAGGCTTAATTATTTTCTTGAATGGTTGTTTCAAACAACTATCTTACATTGTTGAATTGATGTGATTCTTTTTTACTTGTTAAGGTATTAAATTTTAGGATTGTACTATCCTTTGTTTTGGATGTGCATCATAATATGCATGACTATAGTTACGTGCTTGTGTTTGAGTGAAGTCATTTAAAATAGGGAGGCTATTGATCCAAAATAAAGAGCATAAATGGCGTGTCTTTTCAAGTTGCTTGAGATGAAATTAAGAAACACTCCGTTTTGGTTTGGCATTTGCACGTGAACCAAGGAAAATTAGATTTAGTGATAAAATATTATTGAAGTTAGGAACTTTATTGTTATTTGGAGTGTTCATTAATTAAAAACAAAATTGATGAAGCTTACTTGGGAGTTAAAAAAAATTAAAGTCTTTTCTATTAAGAAGTGTGTTGGTTTAGTGTCTTTTCCAGTACGTTGAAGCCTTTTTAGAAATTACGGTTATAACATTTGAATCTAAAATCCGCTTAGAGTAATAATGTTGGGAAAGTGTGAATGATTCTTGCAAATAGTTGCTAATAAATACTGGATTTATTCTTTTGCAACTAAGTAAAGGACAAGATCTTGTCTCTCTCTCTTGTGAATTCTTGACCACTGCTTCCTTGAGGAATTACTTCAATTAATGATATTCCAGAAAATAATGTGAAATCTTTGACTTGCATCCCACAACCCTAAGTTACTTATATTTGGAAATTTGGAGTTGCTTGCTAAAGTTTGTTTTCATGTTTCCCTATTTATGATTAAAACAATATGTAGTTTGACTCACCAAGGCCAAGATTTTTTTGCATTAAATTTTCCCAAGATAAAGTAGGATGGGTAGTTCTAATGGAGGAGTTGTTCATTTTACATGTAAGGGGCATGATGCAAATTACATAAAGTTATAGTTCTAAGTTCTAACAATGTGTTCATGTTAATAAGGAAAATAAGTTAAAGCATATATTTTGTTTATGGATGGAATTTGTTTTGGTTTCTCTTTTTTTCGTCATACTGAAGTCTCAAAATCTCAGCTTTATAGTAAATGTTGTAATTAAATGAAAACGGCATGTAAAGAGGAAATTCACAGCATTTGATCATTTTACATGTATATGAGTATATTTATTGATTATATGAGCTATGAGTGTATGCCCTATATTTCAAAATTTATATTTGGGTTCTTTGCTACCTATGATTATTTGGGTTTACTAAGCTGTACCCACCTTTTTAAAGTTTCACAGCATACCCCAAGCTTGTACTTTTAAATTTCAATGGATGATACCTGTCTCATGAACAAGGTGTTAACCTTGTTTGGCGTAGAGAGTTTAGAGTTTGTGGTTAGAGGATTACTTTATTGCTATGAGGATTTGACTGAATAATTGTTGTGTAAAGGTGTTTGGTAATAATTAGTTTTGTACTTTTATGCTAGGTACAATGACAATTATGGGCATTTGCTTTTTTATTAAAATAATTTTTTAGTTTTAATTTTATGGGCAAAATATGTATTTACTTTTTCTCCCTCCAAAACACTAAAGAAAAAGTTCCTCAACCCAACTTTTTCAAAAGAGAGTTTTGATGAGAGTTTTTGGTGCAAAATTCTATTTAAACCTCTCTCTCATTAAACACCCAAATTAGAGTATTGACCCGTCAAAACTCTAAACTCTCTTCAAACCTCTAACCTCTCCCCAAAACTCTCTTCACTAAACACCCCTGTGATCTTTTGTTATTTTCTTAGGTTTTTTTTTGAGGTGCTTGTAGGCTTTCTTAGTAAATTTCCACTAATGGCCATTCTTTTAAAAAATAGGGTATTTTTCCATGACTATCACCACTACGGCATTACCGTGACCCTAAGTTTAGGTAGCTGCTCTTCCACCTAATTGATTAATTCTTGATCAAGTCCCATGTTGTCTTTTTCTCAATTACTCTTGCTAGGAATTTTGCTAAGCATGTGATTTGTACTTTGTCCCCTTTACAATGGCAAATTGGCAAGCCCAAGAGTTAAAAACAAATTATACTTTACCAACATTACTCTGGCCTTGATGTTATATGATATGCCATTTACATAGATTCAGCAGTAAGTACTCATGGGGTATAACCTTGAAAATGCCAAATAAATAAGACTTAAAACAGACATGAATGAAATGATAATTTGTTAACAAGAATGGTTTCATACATTAAATATACAAAACTTAGCAGTATGGTGTAAAACTTTAAAAAGTGGGCTTACAAGTGTTGCACTTAAAAACCTCAAATATTCAGATTATAGCATAGAAAAACCTTTTTTATTTTTTAAAAAAGAAGTTGCCCTTTCCAACTTTTGAAACTGACAAAAGTCTTCCTAGGCATAGAAAACACAATATTAAGACTAATTGTAAGATGTTTGCCTTTTCATCTTTGAGTTTTCAGTATATCATCATAAAAGCACATGGACAAGCTTGAGGCGAGTAATTAAGATTCGATTAATATTTTCCCCCCAACTTCTTTTCCAATGTTTTTTAAGATTCTTTATTCTTATTTCAAAAAAGAGAATAGAGGACATATAACGAGAGACGGCAACAGTTTCTACATGCTTATAGTTACTTTTTTGCAAGATCCTAGCACAATCACCTAAATATAATGGTTAATTAGTTTTGATTATGACACAAGCAATATATGTCAGGATTATTTAAGAATTTCCATGTTATGTTACTGTCCTCGTTTCTAGCTCTTTTTATTCACCAAATGTGCAAATTTTTAGAATTTTCATTTCTTAATGAATATAATTATATTTACGGGTGAGGTGGTGCACCTGACTTACCTGGTTCACATATGAAAATCGTTGAAGACTAAAACACAGAACTTCTTATATTGGGACAAAATTGAACTCTATTTTGCAGCCGTTGGAGAATTTTCGTGTTAGCTAGGCTGGTAGATTGAAGGTGAATACTCAGATTA
This sequence comes from Suaeda aralocaspica, assembly GCA_016808085.1. Classification (NCBI taxonomy): domain Eukaryota; kingdom Viridiplantae; phylum Streptophyta; class Magnoliopsida; order Caryophyllales; family Amaranthaceae; genus Suaeda; species Suaeda aralocaspica. Next base: position 5,388,568 of record PYUH01000185.1, on the reverse strand, counting down.
TCGTCTTTAATTGTCCTTGTAGGTTAATTTCTCATTTTCTTAATCTTTTTGATAAGCTTCCGGTCCTTTCTCTCTCTTTATTTACCTTTCTTGTATTTATAAGTATATATCCATTCCTTTTCACTATCTCTCTCTTTTCTTTTGTTAAATTCATGCTGTTTGGGTTGCTTTATGCTTTAGGAAATGAAATTGTCTCGCGTTTACACTTATATAGGCTGTCTTCTATGTAATTGTGAATTTTGATTGACATCATTGAATCACAGATGGTGATGGTTCTTATTTAAATTCTTTTGTTGGAGAGAGTTTGGAAATATAATCATGTCCGTCATACTGCTTTCTATGGTCTATGACTCTATCATCACGCTTAACTATACAGGTCTTATTCTGCAACTGATTCTAGTCAATTGCTAATTTTATAGCTGCTAATGAGAATCTAGATGGGCGCTTAAGTGTTCTCCTTTATGTTGTCATCTTTTGCTTACTGCTCATTAACCTCTCTCTGTTTGAAAGGTGTTTTCTGCCTTTGGGTTTGTCCACAAAATTGCCACCTTTGAAAAGGCTGCTGGATTCCAGGTAAATTAGTTTGATTTCTTCATTTCTTTACTCCTGTACTGGTTCTTTTGTATTCTCTTAGTCTAATAGTGTTTAATACTTTAATGGCAGGCATTAATTCAATTCAGTGATGTTGAGACAGCAAGTGCAGCTAAAAATGCATTGGATGGGAGAAGTATACCCAGGCATGAGATCATCTTGCTTAAATTTTTTTTTTCCTCCTACGTGACCTAAGCATTCGAATACTGCATTTGTTTATTGAGTATATATTTAAGAATCTGAAAAACTGCTAAGTGCAGGCCTGTCAAAATTTCCTATTAATGTTATTATTGTCATCAGAAATCTTGACTGACCATAAGTTTTGATATAGGTATTTGCTCCCGGAGCATGTGACGACATGTCAGCTTCGAATTTCGTATTCTGCGCACACAGACCTGAATATTAAGTTTCAATCTCATAGGAGCAGGTGCACTTACTAAGCCTATCCAGTATATCACTGAGATACTTTTATTTTTTATTTTTTGATAACTGAAGTATGGATTTCCTTTTATTTTTTGAATTGTGATTTTATGTGATCCGTTTTTATTGTTATACCAAATTTCCCCTTCATTTGCTATTACATGCATTGTATATGTTTCTAGCAATCTGGCATCTTGTAGTCTAGGTGATGATTCATTAGGGAATGTGTATGTAATTCTTTTTGTGCAACTGTCCCTGATTATGTTACACAACAAACAACAACAACAACAACAACAAAGCCTTGGTTCCAAAATAATTTGGGATTGGCTAGACATGAATCAATACGAGGAATTACAAAAGTCATGTGCAGAAATTCTCTTTCCCCAATCTTTCTTGTTTAAAACTAAATTTTCTTCAAGCTTCAACGCTCTCATATCTCCACTAACAATCCTCATCTAAGTTTGCTTTGTTCTTTCTCTACCTCTCCTCCGTCCATCCGGTGGTTGTTACTCTTCCTTCTTATTGCAGCGTTACTTGGTCTCCGTCTTATATGTTCAAACCATCTTAGGCAATTTTCCCTTATTTTATCTTAATAACCTTATTCTGTATTTTGTCCTATTGTATTCCCACACATCCAATGTAGCATACACACTCATCTTATGGGGGTGACTATACTTCAAAGCCCAACATTCAGTCCCATAAAGCAATGCCGGCCTAATGGCTGCTAGGTAAAATTATCCCATTAATTTGTTAGGCATACCTTGATCACATAAAAATCCTAAGCTCCCTTCCACTTCAACTAACTTGGTCTGATCATGTGGTCCACATCCCCTTCCAATTCACCATCCGTTTGGATAATGGATCCTAAACACCGAAATAAATCAGAACATTGGACATTCTTTCCATCCAAATCGATTGAGCCTTGTCCCACTAAATACACACTCCATATATTCTATTCTATCTTACTTCTGCTCAACTTAAAACCACGTGATTCCAACGTTCTTCGCCACAATTCTAACTTACTTTCCGCTACTATTTTAGATTCATCGACCATCATCTGCAAACATTATGCAGCAAGGGATACCATCTTGAATTGAACTTGTCAAATCGTCCTTAATTATGACAAAAAGAAAAGGGTAAAGTGTAAAACCTTGATGTACACCAATTGTGATAGGAAGCTCTTTTGTTTCCCAACACTAGTTCGTATACTCCATCCCTCATACATATCATCACTAATATTAATGTATTTCTTCGAAATACCTTTCCTTGCAACTGTTGTAAGAGCCCACCATAGCACTTCCTTCGGTATCTTATCATATCCTTCTCTAAGTCAATAAAATCATATGTAGGTTTTTCTTCTTATCCTTGTAGCACTCCTTAAGCCCCATAAGCTGCCTCAAGAGATGAATTACCTCCACGGTCGACCTTCGGGCATAGATTGTTAAATTCAAATTGCTTGTCCGAAATTTGCACAAATCTTCTCAACCTCTATTCAATAACTCGTTCCTAAAGTTTCATGGTATGGTTCATTAGCTTGATTCCTCTATAATTAGCACAATTTTGAACATCACCTTTGTTTGTATACACCGGGATAATTTTGCTTTCTCCACACCATTGACATCCTATAACTTTCCCATATCTTGTTCAAGAGAGCTGTTAACCATTCAATTCCTTTCTCCTAAACATCTCCATGCAGTACCGTCAATGCTGTTCGTGACCCCATCTTTTTTAGAGCCCTTTTAATTTCCCCCTTTTGAATCCTTCTCATAAAATCCCGATTTACCATCTCATGTTACACAATAAACATAAGATAAAAATTCATGTCCCCGGTTTTTTTGAAATATCTCCACAGTTTATAAGCATAGTAAGAATCCAACACGATTATAACTGAAGTCACCCTCCATTTCTTGAGGCACTAGCCCTTCCAATTATTGGAGGCACAATCACTCGTTTTGTAGTTTGAGATTTGAGAGCAATTTGCACTCATGTTATCAACATTATGGACTGTCGATAAAGTATACGTAACTTAGGGTCCGTTTGATAGGGCGTAAAACATTTTCAGATGAAAATAGTTTTCCATGAAAAATCTTTTACATTGGAAAACTCATTTTCATATAGAATTTTCATTGTTTGGTTGCATGTAAAATGATTTTACATTTTAAACATTTTTCATTGTTTGGTTGGATGAAAAATCAAGTATTTTAATTGTAAGGAAAAGTGTTTTCCTTCCAAGAGTGATGGAAAATGTTTTCTGCCCAATTTCGGGGGTAAAATGTTTTCAACATGGTGGAAAATCATTTTCCACCCAAAGTTTTAGATTCTAATATTTTACTCTAAACCAAACGATGTAAAATGGGAAATCTGTTTTCGGGGAAAACGTTTTACGCTCACCAAACGGACCCTTAACGAGCTTTAATTGGGCAGCAACTCTTTCATTGATTAATCCCTTTGTTTGACTGTATTAGATACTAAGTAGTTTTATTTGGATAATTATGATGATCCATTGCAGGGAGGCCCTAGGATAATTTAGACACTAAATTAGACAAGCCTCTTGTAATTGTATGTGGGCACTTTTTATGGTGAAGATCCCATGGAAGGTGGTTTCGGTGTCCAAAAATGTCACACTTAAAGAGGGTTAGACCTTTTACTTCAATTTAATGTTATTCCTAGTAATAGCTTTATTCTCGTATCACTTTGTAATTGAATATCTTTGTTGTGAATGTTAATCTTGTGCTACTTAACTAAATGTCTCTCACTCTTGTCCTAATGAAATTACCCTTTTAAGCAGTGATACGGGAAAGTGAAAATGCAAAGAGAAATGCAAAGGTCAGGCCACGTACACCCATGTGTACCATGAGCATGGTACATATGAGTTTAAATATAAATAAAAAAATTAAAACGACTAAATTTAAAATGAACATTAGCAATTGTATAAATGAACAATAGGTGTCCCTAAAAAAAGATGAACAATAGGTAAAAATGTCCATTTTTTATATTAAAATAAACTCATAGTGAACATTGGTAGTAGTCAATATGAACATTAGTAATAGTGAAAATGAACATCATTTACTCCGTAAAATGAATAAAGCTGTGGAAACACTTGGGGAAGTTTTTTTCCCAACACTTTAATAACTAGTGTTAAATGCTAATTTTTTAAATAACATTACATTGTTCAAAAAGCTCATAAATAATGTCCATTATGGAAATTANCCATAAGCTGCCTCAAGAGATGAATTACCTCCACGGTCGACCTTCGGGCATAGATTGTTAAATTCAAATTGCTTGTCCGAAATTTGCACAAATCTTCTCAACCTCTATTCAATAACTCGTTCCTAAAGTTTCATGGTATGGTTCATTAGCTTGATTCCTCTATAATTAGCACAATTTTGAACATCACCTTTGTTTGTATACACCGGGATAATTTTGCTTTCTCCACACCATTGACATCCTATAACTTTCCCATATCTTGTTCAAGAGAGCTGTTAACCATTCAATTCCTTTCTCCTAAACATCTCCATGCAGTACCGTCAATGCTGTTCGTGACCCCATCTTTTTTAGAGCCCTTTTAATTTCCCCCTTTTGAATCCTTCTCATAAAATCCCGATTTACCATCTCATGTTACACAATAAACATAAGATAAAAATTCATGTCCCCGGTTTTTTTGAAATATCTCCACAGTTTATAAGCATAGTAAGAATCCAACACGATTATAACTGAAGTCACCCTCCATTTCTTGAGGCACTAGCCCTTCCAATTATTGGAGGCACAATCACTCGTTTTGTAGTTTGAGATTTGAGAGCAATTTGCACTCATGTTATCAACATTATGGACTGTCGATAAAGTATACGTAACTTAGGGTCCGTTTGATAGGGCGTAAAACATTTTCAGATGAAAATAGTTTTCCATGAAAAATCTTTTACATTGGAAAACTCATTTTCATATAGAATTTTCATTGTTTGGTTGCATGTAAAATGATTTTACATTTTAAACATTTTTCATTGTTTGGTTGGATGAAAAATCAAGTATTTTAATTGTAAGGAAAAGTGTTTTCCTTCCAAGAGTGATGGAAAATGTTTTCTGCCCAATTTCGGGGGTAAAATGTTTTCAACATGGTGGAAAATCATTTTCCACCCAAAGTTTTAGATTCTAATATTTTACTCTAAACCAAACGATGTAAAATGGGAAATCTGTTTTCGGGGAAAACGTTTTACGCTCACCAAACGGACCCTTAACGAGCTTTAATTGGGCAGCAACTCTTTCATTGATTAATCCCTTTGTTTGACTGTATTAGATACTAAGTAGTTTTATTTGGATAATTATGATGATCCATTGCAGGGAGGCCCTAGGATAATTTAGACACTAAATTAGACAAGCCTCTTGTAATTGTATGTGGGCACTTTTTATGGTGAAGATCCCATGGAAGGTGGTTTCGGTGTCCAAAAATGTCACACTTAAAGAGGGTTAGACCTTTTACTTCAATTTAATGTTATTCCTAGTAATAGCTTTATTCTCGTATCACTTTGTAATTGAATATCTTTGTTGTGAATGTTAATCTTGTGCTACTTAACTAAATGTCTCTCACTCTTGTCCTAATGAAATTACCCTTTTAAGCAGTGATACGGGAAAGTGAAAATGCAAAGAGAAATGCAAAGGTCAGGCCACGTACACCCATGTGTACCATGAGCATGGTACATATGAGTTTAAATATAAATAAAAAAATTAAAACGACTAAATTTAAAATGAACATTAGCAATTGTATAAATGAACAATAGGTGTCCCTAAAAAAAGATGAACAATAGGTAAAAATGTCCATTTTTTATATTAAAATAAACTCATAGTGAACATTGGTAGTAGTCAATATGAACATTAGTAATAGTGAAAATGAACATCATTTACTCCGTAAAATGAATAAAGCTGTGGAAACACTTGGGGAAGTTTTTTTCCCAACACTTTAATAACTAGTGTTAAATGCTAATTTTTTAAATAACATTACATTGTTCAAAAAGCTCATAAATAATGTCCATTATGGAAATTAGTATTATTCATTTGAAATACTAGTGTTTAATCAATATAATGACGTTTTGAGAATTAAATCGATGTGTAGTTTCTGTTAACAAATTATTGTTGAAAATATTCATAAATATTGTTTGATTATTAAATTATAAATGTTTATGTGGTAGAATATTAAATATTTCAAGGGAAGCAACTTACTAGTTTAACTAATTAATTGAATGTTTGTCAAAATCCAAAATAAATAGATTAATGCAAATACAAGACGTGTTCCTATGTATTCGAGATTAGTTTTCAATTTATTTTAATTTTTGAACTAGTCACGTTTACATACATAGATATGGGTAGTTATATATTATTTCTTAGAAACGATAATGTGGATAGTTTGATTTTTTTCTATTTTTAATTACCCCACATGCACCATGGTCATGGTACACATGGGTGTATGATAAAATTTGCGCGTAGGTGTAAGACAAACCTTTAGAAAAAATTTAGATAGAAAAAAAGTTTGATATAAAGAAATTGGGGCAAGAAATTGAAACATATAATGAAGGATAACGCGGCAAGTGAATGGATGAAGAAGCCATTCATTATCCCAACTTATAATATGATTTTTCCTGCAACTATCCCTTTTTTTAAAACTTAAAACATGCTCGTTAAGATGTTTTTATTTGCTTTATAATAACCCCTTGCAATCTAGGAAAAGTGGCAAGTCCAGAATGCAGCTCACTTGATTTTGTATACTTTGATGGTTCAATCCCCAATGTGGAGTTACTGTTGAAAGTCCATGACTCCATGAGGTTTATGAACAGTTCAGCAAGCTCTTTCAAAGTGTAATCTTTATTGGTACTGGAGTGAATGGAGATGGAGGAAGACAAAGGGAAAGGAAAGATAATGGGAGGAGATGAAATTAGAGAAGATAGGGAGATCTTTGTTCAATGGTGAAAACTGGAAAGTTATCCAAGGCCTTGTCCTAATCATGAAATAAATATCCCTAATCCAAACATATTTCTCCTGAGTGTCGATTGTGCAAGAATTTACTCCCTTATATTTTTGCATCAGTGTCTATTCAATTGATTTTGTTACGAGTATATTTTTCAAAATATTTTAATTTGCTTCCGTGAGTCACTTGTGTTTTTCGTTAAATTTAATTCTTTGTATATAGTTATATTTTAGTTTCCTATAATTGTGTGTATGCATTGGCAATTCAATGGATGATTCCTTGTCGTCTTCAGGAAATCACAATTCCTCATTTTTATCATGAAAGCACCTTTTGTAGAATTTTTTCAAGCATTGCCTTGTTATACTGCATTACTGACTAGTATTTATGTTAAACAGTGTTTATGTATGCTTTTTGCACACTTGTTTTAAGCAGTTATCTATCTGATTTCACTAGCTGATGCAAAATATTTAGTTGTTTAAGTCATTGTGACATCTCCTATATTTGCAGGGACTATACCAATCCATACCTTCCCGTAAACCCTACTGCTTTTGAAGGTCTTGCTCAGGTGTGTTTTCAAATGATGCAGGTGAGTGATTATCAGTGTTGAAGATTTACTAGTCTACTGACATTTTATCTTTTTTTTAGCCTGTTGTAGGTGCTGACGGAGTTAAAAAAGATCAGGAGAGCAATGTGCTTCTTGCTGCTATTGAAAATATGCAATACACAGTTACTGTTGATGTTCTTCATACGGTAACGGAATGTATTATTCGCATCACTGTTTGGTCTTTAAAAGTGAACCCATTCTATTTTGGTCTGATGCGTGTTATCAATTTTGTTTACCAGGTATTTTCTGCTTTTGGCACAGTTCAAAAGATAGCAATATTTGAGAAAAATGGCCAAACTCAAGCGCTGGTTCAGTATCCTGGTAAGAGATATGCTGCACTCTCCTGGTATAATAATATTTGTCATCTCTGAGCAATGTTTTCTTTCTTGCTTCTGCGTTTTTGGTCCTTGTTTCATATTGTTTCACCATATATGTTGGACAGAGGCACTATAAAGTCCTGTTGGTAGGCAGTTAAAGGAATTCAAAACCTTTGTATGACAGTTATTGCTTGAAATTCTTAACCATTATATTGTTAATTTTATACCCCTTGACCTTCTTCAATATGTCCTTTATTTTTGTTTGGGTTTCTTTGGAGACATGAGGAAAGCCTTTTTTTTAGCTATTCATTTCAGTGACAAGGTTGACAGTGTTATGACATGGCTCATTCTCTATGTTGATTTCCTGTTTGAAGCCTTTTCACCTGTAAATTTTTTTTTCCTTCTGTTTTTCAGATGTCAATACTGCTTCCGTTGCCAAGGAGTCCTTGGAAGGACATTGCATATATGATGGTGGCTATTGTAAGCTTCATCTAACATACTCTCGTCATACTGATCTCAATGTCAAGGTATATAATATATGCTTTTGTGTTAAGAAAAAATGCATTGCAATGGTTGGAAAGTAGAACTTTGTCCAAAAGTATGCATCTTTACCTTGTCAAATTAACTTACTCTATTAGATTGCATATATTTAATGTATTTGGCTGTAATTTTATCCCTTTTGTTAACAGGCTCATAGTGACAAAAGTAGAGATTACACAATACCTGACCCTAGCATGATAGCAGTTCAGCAGACTCCAAATTATCCTGGAGCTCCTGCAGCACCATGGATGAACCCTCAAGCGGGTGCTGGATATCCTTCAAATGGATATAGTGGATACGGTACAGGTGTTACGATGCCGCCCCAGTCTCATGCAGCACCTGCATCCTCATGGGACCCTTCGTTGCAGCCTGGAAGGCAAACGTTCGTTTCAGTGCCAAGCACCTTTCCTGGACAAACATCGCCCGTCCCTCCGGCATATGCTTCTGCTCCAATTCCACCATCCCCAGGAGCTTCTATGCCAACAGCTCCTCCTGGTGCTGCACGGCCTTATTACCAATAAACATGCTTCATGTGTTTATAATGTTAGTTGACTGCTTGTATTTTCAATAATTATATGAACAATTTTGGAGCGAAATCCGCATCTATTATTAGATTTCACATATAAGTAAAACCAACTATTGCAGTGTTCGCTTGTTCAATGGTTTCCTTGAAAGGCCCAAACTATATCAGAAGGGGGTTCTGCAGCAGACAATCCATCCAACCAATTGATTCGTTGTCAGGCATGGAAATTTGATGCCATTTGGCTGTGGGGTTATATGTTAAGGCGGGTGGTTCATGCATTCAAATTTTGTAAAAAACAAGAAATTCAGGTATACAACCTCCTGTTATTCTATGTTGCATTGTGTAGAATTACAAAGTAGTGAGGAGAAAGTCTGTTTAGCAATTGAAATATATTAATAAGATATTCGAAAAATAGAGTATCCTGAAACTATCGGCGTGATTGCGAGGAAATTGCAACAAAAGTTCCTTGAAAAAGACATAGCGTAGTTGCTGTGAAGAATGACTTGAAATCGTATTGGAAATGCATTAAAAATCATGAGTGCTTAGTTCCTATGAAACTTCTACCTGAGTCATCAGTCGACAAGCCTTAAATATTTAACAAGTTGTTTTAAGCAATGCCATTTTCACATGATGTAAATGTCATGGAGCAGTGGAGCATTAGTATTCAAAATCAGTTGCAGTACTTTATTTATATGTTCTCTTTTTATTGATTTGAATAAATCTGGACAACTTTGCTAACGCACCATATTAAAAAATATCTATATATAAATTTAATAATTGGGATAATTTTTCAGTATTCGACTTTTTTCTATATACGAGTAGCTTTTTCCCCAAAAACTTCATGGATTAATAAGAAAGAGAGCAGGTTTTTTTTTACTTTTTGATTGTATGATTATTGATTTTAACTCTTGTTATAGTAGAGGAGGACAAATTAGATACCATTTTCGATAGAATAACTACCTAATATTCATTTCTTTTTCATTCTCTTCAGAAGAAAAATAATTGCATGTATATTCATATGTAAAATAAACCAAATACAATTTAAATTAGAAAGTTTGTTACATTACTAACTTACTTTGTTCGAGTATTAATTATACTACCTCCATAGTTGATTACTTGCAATAAAAGGGGTATTTTTTTGTGAGACATAAAAAATTCCATTGTTGCAAGCAATCATTTACGGGGTAGTATATCCTTTTTAAGAAAAGGTTTTCAATTATTACATTTAGTTATGATTTTAGTTGTTGGTTGCTTTCTTGAGTGAATTTTTATTGGTTTTCCGTAAATTATGATGTAATTTTCTATGTAGACACTTGTTGAAGGAGTTTAGTCTTTGAAGGTGTTGAGACCCACATTTGAGTATTCCACATTGATGAATTGAGAGAGAGAGTCAAACACTTTGTAAGGTTGAGGTGCTACTCCGCTTATTGCCTGGTTTTTAGGTGGAACCTCCAAAGCCTTGTAAGGTGGACTCTCTTTCGCAAACGGGTATGATTCAGACCCTTATTTAATAGAAGAACCTAGTATATTTTATTATTTAATATTTTATGTATAGTTGATCTAAATAGAAAAGGTTATTGACTTCACATTATAAGACAATAATACATAGGAATGGTGGATTGGGAGAAAATTCATTCAGAAAAACCTAACCCATAACCCATTTTTGACTTCTCCAAGTCTATACAACTCTAACATATATTACTTATTAAAGAAAAAACATGATATTTTACAAGTCCATTATTTTGTTTTTTATAAAAAGTTCTAAACCCTTCCAAGTTTCCAAACTTCTCTTTAAATTAACATGAACCTTCCTTTAAATTTCAAAGCGATTCCAACCTTTACCAACTCTTCAAACATTCCTTCTCTTATAAAAATTCTTTATATATGATTTCCTTCCTCCAATCTCACATCACCATTCATTTGATCCTTCCTTGTTTTTTTTCTTCCTTTGTTGATACTTAGCATATAAAGCCCATTTTGACTACACTATAATTAAGCCCTTTTTTATACTAGTGTATGTACATCCACCACAATGGAGAAATCACCTTCTAAAAACTCCACCCCTTTGAATAACCCATTTGATCTTTTTTCATTATCTTTTGTTTGTGTCTTCAAACCGAATTTCTTCCATTCGAATTTCCTTTGTTTTGATAAAACTGAGGGTAACTCTAACCAAAAGGTCATCAAATCTTATGAGGTGGAAAAGAAGAAGCTCATGATTTCAAAGGAAAAGTCAGATGATAACTTGTTGTTTGGAGATGATATTAACATGGTTATGCAAAGACTTGGAATTAAGCATAGTTTATTAGTAGGAGAAGAGCTACAAAAGAAGTGGAGTAAAAGTGAATTAAGTGGAATATTTGAAGAAGAACCAAGTTTGGAGGAAGTTAAAGAAGCATTTGATGTATTTGATCAAAATAAAGATGGGTTTATTGAGGCAGAAGATTTGCAAAGAGTACTTACTGCTTTAGGATTAAGTCAAGGTTATGAGTTGGAACAATGTAGGAACATGATTAGAGCATATGATCAAAATGGTGATGCAAAAATTGATTTTAATGAGTTTGTAAACTTCATGCTTAACACTCTTTAAATCAACCCTTTTTTTTTTCTTAGAGAACATATATTGATGGTTGCCTATTTTCTCTCATCTTCAATTGTATGTTTTCGCGTATATAGTAAGGTGTGAATTTCTATCATAGAAGATGTTAATCGATTTAGTTTGAGAGGTGGTGTTAAGGATGCGTTGCAACGAGTATTACAATCACTAAAGGTGTTTTAATTAACAAGATATGAAGATATGCAAGTACTCAACCATTATAAAATTTTGTAGAATAATAAAAAGACAAAAATTTTCGATGCTAGCCTCGAACTACTATATATACAACCATCATAAAATTTGCATACGAAGTGATGGAGTTTTTGATGCAAAGTAGGAGGAAGTGGTGGAGTATGGTTTACAAGATAGTTAGTAATACATTTCACAATTAGAGGTTAAGGTGGACCTACAAATAATAGTATATGTAGCTTCATAGGAGAAAGCTTGAACCTTGCTTCACGTACTTCTTAGTTCTTATGAAGACCAAAATTACCAAACTTGACCTTTTCTAAACCTTAATCAACACGTTCTTCTTCCCTTTATACGGAGAAACCCATACCTTCCTACTGTTTTGTCAACCACTTAAAAAGACGAAAATGAAGGGGTATAATTTACCATTTTCAAGAATTCTTGTGTCCTTATAAAAATAGCTGAAAATTTTCAATGATGGCCCTATAGTCAAAATAGAGTCCTTGAACATCTTGTCAGGACTTGGAAAGTCATAAGATGATCTTAACAGAGCGTACCTTCTTTTTGGAAATTCTCTAAAGATCGAGGGAATATAACAATTTTAGAGACTAAAACGGAAAGTGAGCCACCTTAGGATTACCCATTTGGGGTAAAAATGAGACAACAGTGCCTCAGAAAGTCATCCGAAAGCTGAAAACGAAAGCTATATATATGTCACGCTTTTCAGTGTCTCCAAAAAATATTGAACTAAAATTATTCGTGATGACCTTCGGATCAAAGTAAAGCTCCCAAACGGTTTTAAATGAATAGAAAATAAATTAATAGCACGCTATTGACGAGCACATCTATAATTTTATACCAAAATTTCTATTACAACAAGACTTTTGTAAGGCATCAACTCTTTATTAGTTTTCTCTAACTAATGTTTTTCAATTTAATTAATTAATATCTTTTTTTTTTTTTTTTTTTTGTAACTGTTTAGTTATGTTATCAAATAAGTCCATCTTATATAAGTTTTTGTAATGACTTTTAATTCCATCCATTCCACACAACTATGTATTGTTCCAAGATCTTAAACCATCATCTGAAAGCAAGAAAAAGTTAAGTATGTAGTAAAGAAAATAAATAAAGCATACACTTGAGCTTTTTTTAGTGTGTGTAGTGTGCTAAGCTAATACACTTGAGCTTTTTCATCCATAGTAATTAAGCATTTGTTAAAATTGCTGGTTTTGGGATCACAATGCATGATCAACCGGTGGCAGGTGGTTCGACCGGAGGCAATGGTGACGACGGAGGGTTAAATAAAAATCCCGATTTTGCATTAACATTTGGACCAACATTATCATCTCCATAATCCATCAGTTCCATGGCCTCACGTCTTTTGTCTCCTCCACTTTCCTAGAACACAATAAACATATATATTTACTAAATTATATTACATATGAGTAACATTTGTTAATTTTTTGGTGTCATTAGGAGGTTATTTTCGACATGAGAGTCTACTATCGATTCAAATTTTATACTAGTACGAAGTACTTTAATAAAAGAAAGTGATACTAGCAAAAGCTAACAAATAATACGATAAAATTATATAAGCATGTTAAAAGGGAAAATATCAATTTTATTCAAATTTTATATTGCTCTAAAAATGTTACTAGCCTCTAGTTGTCTTAACATAATTACATGCACAAAAATTAGAAAAAGATTGGAATATAGCAACTTCGTGGAGTACAAAATGTACTATTTTTGAATCAATTTACTGTTACAAAATCTTAGGTGAGACGGTTTGACAGTTAGATTGCTTGATTTTTCATTAAAAAATAACACTTTTGGTGAAAAAATAAGTGAACTGATCGACAATCTAACCCAAGACTTGCACATTTATCATTTATCATGCTTAATACCATGTAAGTTTTTCAATTCTTACTTGGAAGGATCAAAACCAGTCCAATCTATTAGAATGATCATATCCATTATCCAATGAATTCACTTTGTAGCTTAGGAATACTTTCTAATCAATCCAAAATTATAAACTTGTACAAGATTACATTAGTACATTACCGTTGATTGCATCAAAGAAGACAACGCACTATCATCGGTAAAACTTCCCACTAAGTTTCTGCAATAGCCTTCAATTCAAAAACAACATGAAATGCAAAATGCAATAACAACATTAACAATTATAATACTAATAATTCATTCAACAATTTAAAGGTATAACAGTAATGAATTTACCTTGTGAAAATGAGAGAAACAGAAAAGCCCATATAAGAACAAACACAATAAAATGGCATTTTCCCATTATAAATTTCTGTATATTGCAAAACGGGTTACTCAAGGATTTGGTTTTTGGTCAACTTTTATGAAATATATATATATATATAT
>PYUH01000185.1:5339979-5372428 GCA_016808085.1 Suaeda aralocaspica | reverse complement strand
TTCTCAAAGATCTTTAGTATTGTAAAAATGCTTTTTTTTTTAATGGAAGAAATCTCTCAAGATAAGCTAGCGTTTAGGATCCAAATATATATATATATATATTCTCAAAGATCTTTAGTATATGTAAAATGTTTTTTTTAATGGAAGAACTCTCTAAATAAGCTTAGCTTTAGATCCAAAGCACAACTATTAACTTTAATCTTTATTGGGAGTAATGTATTAAATATAGTGCCCAATTCAAAGTTGTATTAATACCTTGAAAGATGTAATTAATCCAACAATTAACTATGGGTTATTGTTTAATTAGTTTTATATTATGAAACATGTTAGGTTTGTCTTGTTCTCTAGCTAGTTTGCTAGGATTTCAACTCTTTAATGTATGGGTGCATGTGTGGGCTTTTAAAGTTGACTTTTGATTATATTTTACATCCAATATTGTATGTGAATCTACCTGGAAACATGATTTGGATCTTTTAGATTGAAAGCAAGTTTATGTTTAATAATGTTTTCCATATACAAATAGCCAAAAGCCAAATAGGGTGCATGTTATAAATAATAGATCCTATACCATAAATCATAAATCTCTATATTCAACAACTTGGTATTAAGTTATTGTTCAATCTTTGAATTCTATATGGTTCAAGGATCACAAAATCGAAGCTAGCAATTAGATGGTGTCATGTCGTGTTTAGAATTCGCAGGTTAAAAACCCTTGACGCTACCATGTCTTTTAATAAACTATGTCACGTCAACCAATTTACTTGTACATATCAAAGTTCTTAAACCAAACCTATTAATTTCATGTCATATTAATGTGTCATGTCAAAATTTAATGCGGCATATGTGTTGCACTGTTGCTATGTCGTGTATTAGGGTTTGTCAACTATGGAAATTCATACTACGGATATTAGCTCATACTTCATTTGAGATACCTCATGAGCCCACTAAATCACATTATATGGATGAATTAAAAGGAATGGCCTACATGTACAAATGTACGATGGTATGCATATAAAAAGCAAAGGCCCATTTTTATTCACTAGACATGTATTGTATTTCCATCATCATGTGCTTCATCTCTCAACGTTTTCAATCTAATTATTCACCCATGTCTAATCTTGCAAAATTATTGAATGAGCAAGTAGCAGTGAGCATTCTTTCTGATCAACTTATGGAGTTTACAGCAATCATCATACTTTAAATAAAAACAATAAATATAAGCACTATTATTATAATGAAATGTAAAAACTAATATAATCATAGTCTTAGTACATAAATTCATCGATTTCAAGCTCATCTATATATCATTTGATCTGTTCATTGTACATATTATTTTTTATCGATTTCAAGCTCATCTATATATCATTTGATCTGTTCATTGTACATAATTTTTTTTCGATTTCAAATTCATCTATCATCTTAAATTTCTACTATGCTTTTGCACTCCTTAATTGTTGGCTTGTTACATCTACAAACTGGCCAAAAACCATTAGTTGATCGGCCTAATCTCGATTCCTTCAACAACTAAACCGCCTTTAGTAATCCCACCTTTCACCTCCATCACTGAAAACTTCACCTCATCCTCTTCTTCTGTAGTATAAAACTCCCCAATTTCGACCTCAACCCACCTATCATGCCTCATCTTCGGAAACTTTGCATCATCTAATGCCTCCGCAAAATACACATCTTTTTCAAACTTTTTGTCGAATATACCTCCACGCCTTGGGTCTAAATAGGCCATCCCGGTATCCACTTTGCCACCAGTAGAAGTTTCGACAGCAACCTCAGAGGGAACATTGTTGAGACCCCAAACTTTACTCGTAACTTGAAACACAAGGTATGCAGCATACTTTGTGTTAGGAGATAACATTGATGTTTTGATTTCCCCTACTATTTCAAACCACCAAACAACCTTAAGCCGTGCTACTTCACTAAACCTGTTACGTTGATCAATAAGACCAACAAACCATTAGTAGTCGATGAGTCGAGGATATCATGCATATTAAAATGTATATATATATATATATATATATATAGGTATGCTATTAACATGAAAGGATGAAATTGAACACAAGTGAAACCTTGGTTTAGGGACGAAATTCGCAAGCCATTGCCAGTAATGTGGTGTATCACCCCATGAAATGGCTAGCTTCCTAGCAGCAATTGTGTAGCACTTTTTGCCTGTTGCTTTCTCCAAAGAAAAGCTCTGATGAAAATGTTTAGATTTTTGGTTATTACAGAAGTTATTTACAACAATAACATATAAAAATGCGTCAAATTTTTCTTTAAGTGTAACAATGTGTACAATTTGTGTGATTTTGGAGCATCAATTGAATCGTAGGTAAAAATATGCATTATAATTGAAGTCTTATACGTACTTCCTCCCTTAAGACATGCTACTCTAGCTTAACACATTGGAAACTCTAAATAATTGTAGACATAATGAATTTCTCATTCAGACAATAAGAGCTCCGAATTATTTTACAATTAGAAATTAAAATAGTTAGGATTAATTTAACCATTCTTTGACTTTGGTGATTCATTTCTCAAGTGAACCAATGAAGAATTTTCAATTATATCCAAAATGATATAGAGTAAAAATTGTTAATTAATTTGGTTTGAGAAACTAATTAACACCTAACGTGTCAATATATATATATATATATATATATACTCCGTATATTTTTTTAAACTGGCGGAATATGTGACATTTAGACACATAAAAATGCTTTACCAGATCGACCTCTATGAATTATATCTAATCTAGTATGTAACTATTATTAGAATGTGGCATCCTATCATCATCAAAACAACGTGAACACCAAACAAACAAAGGATTGATTCATAAAACCTGATTAAAAAAGAGACGGAATTTTTTTTTTTTTTTTTGTCAATTCAAAGATTAATGGAATTAAGAAAAAAAATTACCATCAAACTATCGTCAATGAGAAGAGATGTATCAGAGAGATACATAAAGAGGTCCTTCTTTGAAAGATTATTCAACAACACATGACCACCGTTGGATTGTAGCACAATTTCACGGTAATCGGACGGCAGAAAACGATCCCAAACAATGTTAGAATTAGCAGCGTTGTTGAAGGTCGTAGATAGAGTAGCGAAACGACACGCATCAGCAGGGGTTGTGCGTGAAACGACGTTTGCGATGCATTCTATTGGAAGCATGTTAATATCTACGACGACGTCCAATATAGATTGTTCTTCCCTCTCTCTTGCCATGCTTTGTGATTTTAATTAGGATTAATCTAATTATTTATATTAGGAGTGTGAGTGCTTATTAGTATAGGGTGTTAACATGCTATTTATATTGATGATTGATATTATTATTATTATTATTATTATTATTGTTCTAAAGATATTTATATGTACTATATACGTCATTTACATGAGACATTATCCATCACCTATAACAAGAATATTACGCGAATATTCGACGAGTAGTATAAAGTGGAAAAACTTAAGTTTTAAGTTTTTCGGTGTGAATGAGATATGAACCGAAGTAAATGGTAATAAACACATTTTGATTTGATCAGGATTGGATGGACTAATCACTGCCAGCTTGCTGGAGCATCAGGTGTCATCTATCTTCTATAGAATGTATTCTAGGTAGTACGATGTTTCTAATGTGTTGTTTGATAAATTAAGGATTTGTCGTGTCACTCATTTGATCAAATAGTCTCATGATTTTAGTTTTTCTGTAAGGTCTCAATTGAACTATTTAATTTGATACAGTGTGATTTATATCACCATAAACTTTTTTTTTTTGGGTTCTAGCCTCTAATAAAAATAACAAACTCATTTTGATTTGAAGTGGATCAAACAATTATATTTTACGAATGAATATATGTCACGGAATATTGTCTTAGAAGTATGAATTATAGACTTCAAGTTGACAAACCAAGGTGGTCATCTCAAACTCAATTTATTTACAAACTATGTTAAAATGGCAATGAGAATCTATCTCAAAATATATTAGAATCGAAACATAATCTCATACCAAACGAGCAACCTTTCACTCTCACTTGATCACTATCTTTAGTCTCAATTCTCAAACAAAGTATAATGTCATTACAAAAAAAATTCCAGCCATTTCGCCCACAAAGTGGCTATGGACCTTGACCTTGTAGCTTAGCACCATCAAACTACCGATGATTGATCATAAAGTCATAATAATAGATTTAATATGGAGTAGCACAAAAGATTCTTATATGTACTATCTCCGTTTTTTTAGTTGCAACATATCAAAAGTTGTACTACCTCTGTTTTTTCTTATAATCTCGTTTGATTCGTCTTAGCATGCACTTTATTAATATATAGTTTTTATAATTTATACAAATATATAATTAGAGTTATAAATTGTTAAAAATGTGCCTCAACAAGTGTGAAAAGTAAATTGTTGCAACTAAAAAAACAGAATAAGTATTTAAGTAGTAACAAATAAAGTATTGAGCAATGACTCCATTTCACCTCTGATCCATTAGACCAAAGCGAACACTCTTGATATTTCTCGAGGAGCAAAGTTTTTCACCAAAATTTTATTGGATATGGAAGAAAGTCCTAAAAGCATGTAATCCATGCATATAACTATATACTACTATATAGCCTTCAAAGTCTTTTGAAGACCATCTAACGGATTGGCCATTTGGCCCACCTCTTTCCGCAACATATGTGAAATCACACCAAACTCACCATGCTACTTAAGGATTGGACTTCCCATTAAGTGGCTTAAACAATATTGCTCTAAAACTTTTTTTTTTTTTTTGGTGTAGTAAAATAATAATGTACTTCATACGAGTATTACATACTACTAACATTTTACATTATTTTCAAAGGTTTGACATAAAATAGAAAAAAAAAAACAAAAAAAAATAATCGTTGCAGAGGTAGTAGATAATAGTTGAAGAGTACACTATAAAAATATTAGGTGATTGGGTAGGCCATGAATTTTCAAGTTCAACCTACTTCGAACATAAATGAGCCTCGACAATTATAGTGTTGATCAAGTGTGAACCTAGTGGATTTATAGAATGCTTAGCGGATGGACACATTATTATGTAACATGCTTCAAGATAGACCTTTTTCCCTTACATAATATGCAAATAGTAATAACTTAATTTAGCTAAAAGTAAATACTCCATAAAATATATTGCGTATAAATAATTACTCTGCCCATGGAATTTAAAATTAAACATTTTATAAATCTAACTCTTATTTCTCAATATACAAATATTGTATTTAGCTAGTGGATGGTGTGGGTCGAGTAGTGAATTTGATATATGTCCATTTTGTCTTTGTTCCATTCGCCATCCATCATCCATATATGTTTTTCGACTTTCTGTCCATATATTTAGGTCGATGGTTCGATTATCCGGCATAATGGTCGGGAAAACTATAAATGTTGGCCTTATCTTTGGTTTCTCCTTTCCAGAGGGCCATAAGGGAGTCATCTCATCTTTTTTCCATTGGTTACTAGTAACCCTAACAAGATCAAACACTTGTCAAAAAAAAAAAAAAAAAAAAAAAAACAAGATCAAACACGATTTTAAAAATTAACAATAAACAAATTTCATACCCTCCAGGGAGGATTTATGGATCGAAAGGACACATGTCTTGATTTTGTGACTCCAAAATTGTCTTTTGTTGTTTACAACGCCAATTAACTTTTTAACGGTCTGTCGTGACTTAAGTTCATTCCGTAAAAATTTCACAATTTTATCCAATACTTCAAAATTCCCAACAAGCCGATGGATTACGGTATTCATTTCTAGTTTTCAAGAATCGCTTTGACGGCTTCGTCACGGACCTTTTTTCGACCCCATTTATCTCACATAAACCTCAAGTAAATCTAGCAAGGAGGCTTCATTTTCAAATTTAGATATTACAAACAAGTTTTGTGTCTTCTATGGAGAACTTTCTAACCGAAGATATATAGGCTTTAACTGCGACATAATATCACCATATATTGAATCTAACAAAAATAGAAACAATTTCAACTCCTATACAAGGAGGTGGATACACATGCTTAGAACTTAAAAATCTTTTACAGTTATACTCATCAAAAGTTTGTATCATTTAAGCACTATTTTTATGGGAATCTTTGGGTTGATAGTATTGAACTAAACTTATTGGTAAAAAGTCGATTAGTTGAATAAATAGAACTGAATCAATCTTGAGTGTGTTTCTTTTTATGAGAATTTTTTTCCAACCCAACTCATTCCTATCCCGTTTTATTCATTCAAATTATCTTAAACTAATTCAATCTTGTCTTATTCATTCTAATTCAATCCAATTTATTTAATACTTATACGGGGGTGTTTCTAATGTTTCTTTTTCTAATTGTTCTTTGGTTTGATTTTGTTGATAATGCTGAGGAGCACCTTGTCCCCCACTTTGAAATCCTTCTTTTTGATATGCTTGTCATGCCAAGCTCCTCGAGGCAGGTCAGGATTCATTAGAGAATGTCAATACACCTGTCAGAACATCGAACAACCGATGGAGCAGACTTGTTCAACATAAGAAAGGCGAACAAGAGCAATCAGAACTTCTCCCTTAATCAATGCCAAATTAACCCGTGAAAAAAATACACCATTAACAACATTAGTGTAAATCTATCAATAAAAAATAATACACCACAAGGTAGATACTAGAGACTAGAGAAGGAAAATTGACTTTATTTGGAAAGAGTACAACTCACAACAACTTTAGGAAGCCAAAGGCCCAAAAGTGAGAAGGGCCAAACTGAGAACAAAAAGTAGGGGCTGAAATTTGCTGACTAGGAAAGACTCCCTTTTTAAAAAGTACTCATAAGGAAAAAAAAAGTAGTACTCCAAAAAGTTTATTTTATTATTTTAATAAACAAAAAGAGATCCCCCTTTTCCCAAAGCCACAAATTTTTCTTGTGGCTCATATTCTCTCTTCCTTTGTTGACGTGGCTCTCCACCTGTTTCATCGGATCAAATTCCACCTCTACCACTATCCATCCTCAATCTACTTCATTTCACTTTTTTTTTCTTCCCTTTTTGCTACCTTTTGATGACTTTGATAATGTTATTCATTAACTTACCTTTAGTGGTAAGCAACTTGACACCAATTATTGATAACCTTCGTTTTTAAACTCATTGAATGCATGAGATTTTATTGGGCGTCATCCACCACAAGGTAGTTGTATGAACGAAATATATCTATCTAGATGTAGTTGGGTTTTAATTTCGGTGAACATGGTAGCTATACTAAAAGAGGATACAATTGTTTATTATGGACTCGGTGGAGAAATTATTTACCTCTTATATACAATAACTTCGAAATATATTATTGTTCATGCTAAGTTAGATTGAATGTGCATTAGCCGTGAGTCATTTACGCTGAACTAGGTTGACAATCTTGAAAATTTCTCCATATTTATTTTTATATTTTTATTTTTGGTACATTGATCCACTGTTTTTCTCTCATATACAATTTTATTGACCACATGAGTTTTCTCTATCATCAACTTTATTTAACCAAAAATGAAAACAGTAAATTCCCGATCATTGCAAAGATTATAAACAACTCAAAGTCTAAACATTTGTATAATATGCTAATAGCCGAAAATTAAATACTTTTTCGACTATCAAATCTCAATTACTTTATCACATATCTTAATAAATGAACTAATCTAAATATGTAAACCAGTAAAATTAAACGCATTTTTCACATACGTAGTAATACAAAAAAATAATAATAATAATAAAAAAAAATCACACTTTTAATGTCCTCAATTAGAAGGCTCATATTATGTATAATAATAATTCTCTCTCCTCAAAATGTCGGATAAACTCACCCTCTTCGCCTTCACCAACAAATAAGGAGGGCTGTTGTCAGATCTCTCCCTATTTTTTCCCCGATTTTCAAGCCTTTTTCTGATTTCCCCCCCTTTTTTTTTTTTTCAATTATTATTTCCCTCTAATTTTTCACAGACAAAATAAATAAATAAATAATAATAATTAAAAATAAAAAAGAACAAACAAAAATGGCGGAAGCAGCAAAAGACCCTGCAATTAAGCTATTTGGTAAAACCATTGATATCAAACCTACTACTCATGATGATGTTGTTGTTGTTAATGATGATGACGTCATTAATGATTTCATTGAAGAAGAAGAAGAAGATGATGATGATGATGATGATGATGTTGTTGTGAATCATGAACTTCCTTCTTCTACTAATTCTGGTGATATGGCTGATAATAATCAGGTAAAAATAAAATAAATATAAAACTTGTTTTTTTTTTTTTAATATTTTATTTTTACTTCCTCTGTTTTTATTTATTACTGGTATTATTGTTGTTTTGATTTCAATGAGTAAATGTGGTTGACAAATTTTGGTTCTTTTATTAATTTTCAGATTCATTTTACATTAAAAAATTAAAAATTAGGGTTGTTGTTCATTGTTTTATTTTAGGTTCTTTCAATTTATTGTAAATTAGTTCTAAATTAGATTAATTTTCTAGCAAAATTCGAAAGCAGATTTTTTTATTCGAATTGCAAAAACAGCGTTCATCTTTCAATTTTTTTTTAAATAATAAATTTTAATTGAAGTTGCTTATGTTTTTCTGCAAATTGCTGAGCAACTTTGAATTTTCTAATTATTTTTTGTTTTAGAAAATTTGATTTAATTTTATTACTTTTTAATAATTGCAAAAAAAAAAAAGGGATTTTTTTTTTTTTTCCTTTCAATTTGTTTTGGGTCAACACTGGATTAGAGTGTTGGAGTTGACTACTTCAATGTTTTAGAAGAATATAGAATTTAAGGCAAAAAGTAGGATAAAATGTTGGGAACTACCTTATGTTTGTGGATTGTTTGATGGAAAGGAGTATTAAGTTGAGTTTATTGGCACTTGAAAAGTTTTAAGTTCAAATAGATGATTGGTTTTCTAGGAGTTGAGGGCGAATCCGTTGGCAGATTATAGGATATGTGGTGTTGTTTCTTTTGATGAGCCGATAGCGTGGTAAATGATATCGAACAAGTAAAGATACTCCTACTATACAGCTTGGGCAATTGAGATGAACTCATGAAACAATAGCGTGGTTAAACTTGGGCAATGGTGATTTAGGACTATTCGACTAGGGAAAATGCGACGAATTAATAGGGTGGTACATGGTACTTGAGAAGTACAACAATGTTTTGATGATGTGACAGTTCCACTAGGGAAAATGTCATGAACTTATAGGGCAATACTGCAATATATAGTTGTGGTATATGCAAAGAGCAACAATCTTTAGGTATTCCGAATGCTCAACTAGTGGAATGTAGTTTAGTTGATAGGTTGCTGAATGGTTTCAGATAAGTGCAATGACGATCAGAACCATAATCCTAATAAACAGAATCGGCTGCATGAGCCGTTCTATATCCTTTTTATTTTCCACCAAATTAGTCTTCTTCGACTACCTTGTGTGCATTGCTAAATATTGTCCATGTCCGGTTAACTCCATCTATCTAGGTTATTCTAGGTCTCCGTTGCCCTCTACTGAAATACCCATAACCGCAACTTTCCATGTTACTCAACAGAGCATCTTTAGGGTGACAAAACAGATTTCATAGAGGCCACATAAGGAGTGTTGCATTAGTCATTCTTGAGGACAATAGCAACTGCAATTAAAATTTAGAATCTACAAGCTGTCATGTTGAAGTGTTCTTCTCCATTGATGGCTTTGATGCGAAGGGAATAAGATGTAGATGGTGATCAAAGTATAACTGATTCCAAATTTTAGGACCGAACAATTCTCTGTAGGTTCAAATGGTTGAATACTATGCCTGTCCTTCTATGTGGAAGTATTGACTTATACGAGAGATCTGAGTGGTCATAAAATCTTGTTCTATTGACTAAGACAATATTAGGGGGTGTTTGGTATAAATTTAGGATGAGAAATGGAATGGAAATAAATTAGGAGTGGAAAGGGTAATAATAAGTATTAGTATTATAAGTCCTTTGGTATGACTAAGGAATTGGAATGGAAATAAAATAAAAGGGAAAGGCCTTTGTTACCATAGGATTGGGAAGGGTAACCAAATGGGGATAATTGTCACCCTTAGGTAATGAATTGTGTTACCAAGATCTCATACCAAACAATAGGTAATGAAAACTGTTACTTGATTCCATTTCTTACTCTCAAAATTAACATACCAAACATGCTCTTAATGGATTCTTAGGTGTCTTGGTATCTTGGATCACAATCAATGTATGTAATTTGGGATCGACTAGGCATGAATCAATAAGAAAAATTTCAAAATAATAGAAAATCTCGATAAGTTATTGTGGTGGACATAAATTACTCTTTCTACGTATAAGCGCATGCAAACTAGTGATGTTCATATATAAAAGGAAGGAGAAACAACAAGCTGCTGCAATTATGGACAGAATCAGTAATCTTGAAAGTTACTGTTTGCTTATATGTTGGATGCGATTCCTTTTGCGTAAATTGTTCTTCAGATTTAGAGTTTTGATAATTAATATGATAATTGTTATTTCAAGTGACAAGATAATACTACTTGCCGTTGAATTGATTTATTTTTAAAACCTTTTCTTAATTATATTCTGGAAGTACAAGAAATGTTTTGATGGTCACATTTTTCAGTTGTTTATCTAAAAAATGAAATGGTTTTATGCTAACTATGTTTTGATAAGTATGGTTGTTTTAAGGAAGGAATATATCGTCATTAGAACAGTCTTGTCAAACGCATGTTTACATGTTGAACATCTCTCTGACCCATTTGGCTTTTTGTTGGATTTAACTTACAAGTGGTTTTTCCGTTCATCATGGTGAGTTTTAAAAGATGAGTGTAGACTGAGAAAAACTCTTTTTGTTTTCCTTAACATTTGCTTGCCATTTTGACTGATAAATGCAGAAAAAACTGTTGGAGTTTGTTGCTTCTCTTATTTTTGGTCTTTGATACCCCAGCTCTGTGGAATTTGGGTAATTATAAGTGGAAGTTAAATCTATTGGAAGTAACCATGCAAATAGATTATGCTATTATGTTAGGATTCTCTAACTGTGAATTGTTCCCAAGCTAATGGCTGTAAGGGGATGGATTTCTGTAAAATGTCCTACTAACACTGACTCTTTTTCTTCATTTACGCCTTATAGATCTATTTTAATGATTGTGCTGTTTCCACAAAGTAACAGATTTTAAGAAAATTTCTCAATTCTATCGGCTTAGAATTGAAGCAGTTATGCCAGCAATCCCTTTGATTATGATTTTTTGATATGATGCTCCATTTAGGATGGTAACTTCTTAAATGTTTAAGCACAAATATGAAGGAACCTTTGAAAGAGGAACACACATTGTTACTTGACTAAAATGTCGACTCACCGGAAATAAGTTATGAAAGTAAATAAATAAGAATGACTGGCATCACTCTGTGAAGCTAATGTGTACTTTTTATATGTTTCTGGTGTTCTTTTTTTTTTGTTGGGTTCCAATTTTTTTTCTTGTTATGCTTTTCTTTAATTAAGGTTGATCAAGATGGAAGTTCTATCCCAACAAAACAAGTTGGAGTCTCACCTGAAGTTTCAGATAAGAGTACCTGTCAAGATGTGTCATTAGGAACAATGGAGAATCCTGAGACATCATCAGGTGTTGATGAAAAGGCAGGTGGGGAATTATTAAAGTCGGAAGAAGATAAGGCAGAGAGTGCTTCTCAAGAGAAGACTCCAAAGAAACCTGATAAGATACTTCCATGCCCACGATGTAATAGTATGGACACAAAGTTCTGTTATTACAACAACTACAATGTCAATCAGCCTCGTCATTTCTGCAAAAACTGCCAAAGATATTGGACAGCTGGTGGTACGATGAGGAATGTACCTGTTGGTGCAGGACGTCGCAAGAATAAGAACTCGGCCTCTCATTACCGGCATGTCAACATTCATGAACCACTTCATAATGTACTGCCCGATATGCCTAATGGGGTCCACCCGGCATTGCCAACTAATGGTGCAGTCCTCACTTTCAGCTCAGATGCACCCCTTTGTGAATCTATGGCATCAATTTTGAACCTTGCTGAGAAGACAGCTAGAAATGGCCCTCCAAAAGGGTTCCAGAAACCAGAGGATTTGAAAATTTCCATACCATTTGTAGGAGGGTTGGAAAGTGCAGGTAACCAAAATCACATGGATGGATCAAATTCAAAGGATGATAGCAGCACAGCAGCATCACAAGAGCAGCCAGCAGCTCAGAATTGTCTTCAATACCCTGCTCAAGTTCCATGCTATCCTGGCGGACCTTGGCCTTATCCTTGGAACTCTCAGTGGAACCCATCCATACACGCTCCACCTTTCTGCCCAAATGGGTTTGCCATGCCTTTCTATCCTGCACCTGCTTATTGGGGCTGCACTGTTCCCGGAACATGGAATATTCCCTGGATTGCCCAAACTTCTCCTCCAAGCCATTCAAACCCAAGCTCCGCTCCCAACTCCCCATTGGGAAAGCATTCAAGAGACGGGAACATGCTATCTTCAACTAACTCCGAGGAGAAAGAGTTGGAAGAGAACAATTCTGAGCGATCACTCTGGATTCCAAAAACACTGAGGATTGACGATCCAGGAGAAGCTGCAAAGAGCTCAATCTGGACGACCCTTGGGATAAAGCCTAACGAGAAACCAGATTCGATTGGTCGAGGTTCAGGACTTTTCAAGGCCTTCCAGTCGAAGCGTGAGGAAGGGAATCCTCACATGGATACATCTGCTGTGCTGGAAGCAAATCCAGCAGCCTTATCTAGGTCACAGAATTTTCATGAAAACTCGTGATGAGCCATTTTGTATCAACTCACTATCTATTTTTGGATGCTAAAGGAGGCCTTGTCGTAACACTTAATGATGAGCCTAGACCTAATGGTTGAGAAAACTCAAATGACTTTACTGCAAGGGTGGTTTCGGAGCGCTCACCTGGAGAAGAGGCAAGCCTACATACTCCTTTATTCCTGACTGGCTCTTTATGAACACCAAGCCAAACACCGAACCCATTTTGATAGCTGACATGAAAGATGATCAAGTTGGTTCTTTGCTGACGATCTATTGTCTTCGTTGTTGTAGACTATAATTGAACAAGCTGGGTGCTTTTTTTGTTTTTGATCTGGATTGTTTTCTCGAGATTTAATTCCATGTATATATAGATGCTTGAGTGAAGTAGTTTTGTCGGTATGATACCCCTGATGTACGTAAATAAGTAGTTGGAATGCATGTCATAATGTAATGGTTGTAAGCTTGTAATCTGTATTATGACTGACTGAAATCATCTTGTGCTGGGACATGTTTTTGATGATAGTTTTAGTTTTGTATTGAACACTGAAACTACCAGGAATTGTTTTTTCCTAACCACTCCATTTGGATTAGGAGTGTTTGGTTCTGCTTGTTTTGTTCTTTTGTATCCATGACCTTGGAATTTGAAGTTGTCCAACGCCAAACATGGTGTAGTGGTCTGTTGGCTTAGTCGACGAAGGAGGTGAACCAATTCGAAAATTTCCTCTCCCACAATATCTTACATAGTTACAACTTACAAGTCTAATTCTATTAGAAGAAATTCATAGACATTATTTCCAGTCAATATATTCCAATGGAAATTTCAGACATTGACTTGATGCTCCAATAACATGTACATCAAAAACTCCAAACCACAAACTTAATTTTTACCTTCAACAACACGATATATCATTTTATTTTTTTATTTTTTTTGTGCTAAGGAGCCATCAACAACACAATATACTATTTCTTTTTTAGTGTTAAGGAACCAGAAAATCGGAGTTATGAAAGTTGATCTCATGATTCTTGGACCTCTTAAAATAGAGAGAAACTTTAACTAACGGAACTACTCTTCACCCTCACAATGCCCTATATCACAAGCATAAATAAAACACCAATAAATTCCTTATCTATATAAATCGGAGTAGTGACAAAGTATAAAAACAATGTCAATAAAACACTAATGACGAATTTAATTAAGAGTGCACACAACACTAATCATGAAAAATCACCTAAAATTCATTCATGTAAACAAAAAAATTCAACACACTACGCGGAAATGCAAATACAAATGTAAATTTAAACATCATTATCATCCATCATCTTCGTCAACAATATAGGCCATTCTTCACTTGACTTATTTGCGTGTATTACTATGACTCTTTCACCATCACCAAATTCCCTAAAAAAATTTAAAAAAAAAATTAAAAAAATTTAGAAAAAATCACAAAAAATAAGATAAAATAAATGTAGCAGCTTACAGAAGATGTGATCAGCAGTAATCAATAATCACCCTTTTTTATTTTTTTTATTTGTCTTTTAAAAATAAATAAATAAACCCCTCAAATAAGCCGGCAATAGTACCCAATTGAAAGCATTCAATATTATTCTTCTGTAAGTCGGTTCAAATTTCACCGCAATAATTTCATACCCAAATCTCTGAATTTTGTTTTTTTTCCATCAATTTTAATTTTGGGTTTTTTTCTGAATTTGATTCAAAGTTCCAATTTTTCAATCTGGGGTTTTTTGATTCGATTGAAATTCAGGTGAATTTGACTCCAATTAGTTTAATTTCCAGTTTTTTATCTGATTTTCAAGTTTAATTTTGGTGGGTATTGCTTTAATTTGGAGACGATGATGATGATGATGAAGATGAACTAGTGGTTTATTGATTGATTGAATTTTGATCAATTTAGGGTTTTTTTTTTCAGATGTTATATCAAAATAGTTGGTTTGATCAATCTTCTAGTACTCACAATAAGATGACTGTATCAATGAGTCTAACTGACCCATATATGAAATCCAAGCAAATGAATCAAATTCAAAAGAATATTAGGAAAATACCAAATTCAAATTCATCTAATAATAATCATAATCATCAAAGTTGCTGTGAATCTCGTTTAGCTGTATTTGATATGATTATGTTGATTGCTGCAATGGGTGCAATTGGGTTTCTGCTGTTTCCTTATGTTAACTTCACTTGTGTTAAAGTTGCTGAGATTAGTGCTTTGGTTTGGTGTATTCTGAAAGATGAAATTTATGAGAATCCTGTGATTTATGGGTGTTTGGGACTTAGTATGGTATGTGTGGCAATGGCTGCTTGGGGTATTGTCATGTGCACCACTCGAAAGTGCGGGAATTCCAGCTGCCGGGGTCTGTGGAAGGCTGCTGAGTTTGACATTCAGCTTGAGACTGAGGATTGTGTAAAGAACTCGAATTCGATGATCAAGGATGGTGGTACTGGTGGTGTTAACAAGGGTTTGTTTGAATTGCCGCGTGATCATCACCGGGAGCTGGAGGCTGAGCTTAAGAAAATCGCCCCGCCTAATGGGAGAGCTGTTCTTGTGTTTCGGGCTAGGTGTGGATGTTCTGTTGGTAGGATGGAGGTGCCAGGACCACGGAAGGCTCGAAAGGTCAAGAAGTAGATTATGGTTTTTATACTCCTTTTGTTTTTATTATGGATACATATACTTTGAAATCATAGAGGATCATTTCTGGAATGTTTGTTTCTAAATAAATTTGATGCTAATAAGTTGTAAGAACTACAGGTCTACATACAGTTAGTCTTTCTTATAGTTAATATAGATACCCTTCTTACTTCTTAGTATCGGTTTATGATTATTGCTCACTTTGTTGCTTTAAAATTGCTCAATGATCTATTAAGTCAAAGGCTTCATCTTTCTGAAACTTGCACTATGTTTGGATAGGAGAATTTGAAGGGAAAAGGAAGGAGGAGGAAGTGATTGATTATTCTTATATCTTGTATGGATAACACATACAAGATGGAAGGGGAGGAGATTAAAGGTTTTATTTTCCTTCCCCTGTTAGTAGATCAAATCCGTCCAATGTTAGAAACTTTGGAAGGATTTTTGCTAGTTCAGTCTCTCCGTTCCCTTCACTTCATGATTGCTATCTAAACATATTCTTAAACTGTGAAGTATTCCTCTCTTGTATGCAACTGTGAATGTAATTTCCTTCAAATCCAGACTTAGGTGTTCAAGAAAAAGGTCTTTTCGATTGATTTTTTTTAAGGTTTGGTGTGAATCTTTTCCACCGTGTTTTTTCTTTTGTTTGAGGTGTTGAACATATGTGACTTATATGTATCTGAACTATCAGAATATATGTTCTGTTTCTTTACATCTTTGGAGAATTTAATTCTGTAAAGAAACGTGTTAAAGAAGCAAGGTGAAACACTTGAGTTTCGGTGAAACCAGCTGAATTTTGGTTTGATAAGTAAGGTGGTCTGTTAGGCAACACTGAGATTGTTGGTAGTTATAATATCTGCAGGAGTTTTTATTGACAAGTTGATGAGTTGCAGACTCCTTTCCCTGCAATGTTATCTTGTTAAAATCTTGGTATCATTACAATGAACTGCTGTGTCCAATCCATGGAATTACCAAGCATTGAAAGGGCATCTGATTCGTTACATCCACCACATGCTTGGTGACTGTCTTCTTTCCTATAATGTCACCTTGTTCAAATCGTGGTATCATCACAATGAACTTCTGTGCCCTATTAAGGTGATTACTAGGCAAGTATGCATTAACAGGGCTTCTTATTTCTTCAAATCCGCTGAATCTTGGTGCACTTAATTTGTTATTGATATATGAATGCTATCGAAGATAGAAGAGAACAACCCATAAATTTTTAGGATCAAGTATTTGGTTGTCTATCTAGCTGGGTTGGATGATGCATATTTAAGAAGTTGCTGATTCTGTAATTATATTGGGTATTGTGAGTTCTGAGTTCATGCTGTTCAACAGGCTGATAGTTTACACTTGTGCTCTAGAGTTGATACTATAACTATTTTAGGGCTCTTTTTAATAGTTCTTACTGGTTTACTTGAGAATTTCTTTACTGTGACTATTACGTGGAATATCTCCCAAATCTGATGAAACAGTTTATTTGAGATTGAATCAGGTCTGTGTTTAGTCATGACTCTGATGAATTTCCTGTATCTTGTTTTATGTCACTTGCTTATGATCATGAAAACAGCTTGTGTGAAGGAAATAATCAGGTGAGCAAGAAGCGTGCATGAACCGAGAAGGATGGTGCAGGCTTATTGCAAACCAAACGCACTGAGATCCAAGCAGCCAGGCGGGTTACTTCATGATTTCATGCTCAAATTTCTACTAAGATTTTCTTAGCATGACTGTTGACAGTATGTTTCTGAATCTGAGGTTACATCCTTAACAACTGCTTCGAGGAAGATGATTCATCCAAGTCTTATTAAATGCACTTATGCACCTATGCCAAGGTTATTATTCTAATCTTTTTCTAGCTAATTGCTTTATGTTCTGTAATTTGCCTCTGTCAGTTATCTTTTGCTAATTGCTTTACGGTTATGTTTCTTAAATTTCTGGATCATATGGCGACTGGTGAGGAATCATATTGGTGGAACCTAGATTCATCTCATCATCTGCCATTCCACTCCCCTGTATTGCCACATCGAGTTTTATCAGGTCATTCATTTAGATGCTAAACTTGAATTGTAGGATTGTTTTATGCTGTCACAAGTCACATCATTTGTAGCTACCTGCAATTTTCATGCTGATCATTTCATTTGCTGATATTAGTTAAACTTAAATAATTGGAGAGTTAATATACTTAATAAATCTTCCCTGATGCAGCAGTTACGTAGCTGATTAGCTTATCGGATCTTTAGGGATTAATTCTGCCAGAGACATCATTCCAGAAAATAGAGAAAAACAAAAGAAGGGATAAATTTATTGTTTGCATTATAAGATGTCATGTGCTTGGTGTATTTTTTTTGTGATGATTGTGATGTATATCCATTCATGTGTACTCTAGAGAATCATCCTTCTCGCGAGCTTTAATTTGGCAATATCCTTTATCCTGCCGACTTTTCAGATTTCATTGATAAATATATGTTTGATCCATATAACGCCGATAATGAGCCTAGCACTTGGTACTGTTGTATGCATTAGACAAATATCTGGATGTTTTAAGATCTCGTAATTGGGGAATTTTGCTGAATTGCTGGGAATTCTGGATCTTACAATTAGCCAAAACAATAATTGGTAAAACTTTGTGCATGTGAGTTTGTTAACTATCTTCGCTATGAAGTTATGGTTTAAAACTTTAGGCACCAAAGACCATCTTTTCTTCTCTGTTGTGTCTTTTGATTATCATAGTATCTTTCTGCAGTTCTGAGTTTCTCCTAGGATTGGATGATAAGAATGAAACTGTGAACCTACTGTTAAAAGAACCCAAGTTATATTTGATGAATGCAGAGAGCTCATGCCAAGAATCACCTGATCTTGAAACTGTTTTTGAGCGTCGGCCTGAATGGTAGTGTTTGGGCATTGCTACATATTGATGGCGGTGGTGGTGATGACAAGATGCACTATTGGTGGTGTACTAGAAGTTCATTGTGAAGGTTCAAAGAGAGACCATAAGGAGACAGGGATTAATGGTGACAAATAGGTCTTTTAAATAGCGTCTGCTACTTCGACATCAAACATGATCCCCTAGCAGGCTGGCTAGTGTCTGAGGTTTCAACATAGAGTACATGATACTTCTTTGTTGCACTGAAAACAAAGGAGGGTCATAACTCATTAAAAAAAAAAAAACTAAGAAATTGATGCCCACTATTGTGGATGAAAAATGAACCGAGAGCTAAAACAATCCTTTAGGAATTAAAGAATTAGGACTATGGCCTTGCTCTCATTAATTTATTTTTGCTTATATATATTTATTTTTTAATTATACTGAAGTGAATTTATTTTTTTGAAAATAAATAAAATAAGATGAAGAGAACATTTTCAAGGTTAATATACACTTTTTTTTGGTTTTTTAGTGCTCAACGAAGAATATGGCTAAAAAAAAAGTGGATGGTCACATGAGTACATATTCCATCATTTCCATGCACTATAGCTAGAAAGGGGAAAAATGATCGCAACTCAATATTTGTTGGGCAATAAAAAAAATTTTCCACAAAAGACATTGTACTTCTTGAAATGATGGTTCTTTGGGTGTGACCTCAGACTTGAAATAGCCTTCAAAAGCCAAAATCAAAGAATGGATTTATCCTATGGGCTCAGCGTCGACTAAAGAGTCAAGCCCGAACGGCGTAGTTTTGAAAATGACCTGTGCAAATCTGGGCTATAATTCATAGTTTTTGGACAACCTTTCTTATGGTCTTATGAACCTTCTTATTGACAACCCTTTAAAAGCCCAAAATAAATGCTATAATTTATAGTTTTTGGATGGTGCGAGGTCCTATTAAAAAACTTCCAAATATTTTACATAGGGCCCCTTATGGTGTAATTAGGAACCCTGAGCAGCTAATCGCAGTTCAAAAGGTTCTAAGGTCCCGTGAGAGCAAATGGGGCTAGTGTGTCATTCTTCCATAGTCACCTAGAACACGTGGTATATATACGGGATAGAAACAAGACAGAGCTTGGAAAAGTCCTCTAGAAGCCAGAACGAAGGTTATAAATCACAATTTTTGGAAGTTTCGAGGTGCCATAAAAAAGTTCCAAAAATTTTACACTATGCCCTATGCTACGTAGTAGTTTTGAAGAATAATAGTCTGACATGGTTTACGACTGTAAGTATATAATGCATCATAACTAACAGATCGACTCAGCCTCGGTTCTCCATACTTAGCTGAGTACTAGGGTAGTAGACAACCTTTTCGCGTTACCTTCTAATAGATTTAACACACACACACCCCCAATTCAAGACTCCATACGTGAAGTTGTGATAAATTGTACGTAGTACTTGTCATAAGTCACGATACGAGCAAACTACGGTAAATTGACCAGTTTGTTCAGCATACCAGTAATACCCACTTTTAAAAGTGTAAGTCTCAACTACACCAAAACTTTCCAAATTTTCAGCACAAACACACCAATTCTATACCAAATCTACTAGACGTAGCTATGGCGTGCTACTATACTAGTTTACAACTTTTTTAAACATACAACTAATGATCAATTGCATCGTTATGAACTAATGGTTTAATAATATAATTACACGTTTATTATGATTAAACTTTATTTGTAAATATTAATCATGTCACAAACAAATTTTGGTTGATAACTATTTAGAACTTGAACTACACATGATAGTCGAATAATTAGCCTCTGGTGTTAGAGAGTATGGCACGAAAATCAAGGATCAATATTAGGAATATCCAGGGATAGACAATGGACACAAACCAGCAAAGCATTAACTTTGCATTAATTTGTCAACGGATGATGAAGTACGTTACCTTGTCAAAAACACCCAACTCTATAAAAATATCAAAAAGGTACTTGCCTAATTACGTACTCTTTATATTTACTTTTATCGTCGTCTATATCCCTCATCATTTCCTTACATATACAACAAAACTAAAAATAAACATCGGTAAGTTATTTTAAGAGCCAAAAATGGATTCAGAAAAATCAGTGAGAATGATTGTGAATTATAGAGAGTGTCAAAGGAACCATGCTGCTAACATTGGTAAGTATGTTGTTGATGGATGCAGAGAGTTCATGCCTTCTGGTGTTCAAGGAACTGATCTTGCCCTTGTTTGCGCCGCTTGCTGCTGTCACCGCAACTTCCACCGTCAGGTTTTCGATTCTGAGGTTGATTCCGATTCTTCTTCCGCAAATTCGTCAACTACAGCTTAATTAAGCAACTACTTGATAATAATGCAATTATTATATATTATGGTTTAAGTACGTACAAAGACTTAGTTTAATTTTTAGAGTCCTCTTTAATTATTAGTCCGTTGTATTATATCATCACCTATGTTACGTTAGAGTTATATGATGTCAATGATGACTTTGTAGTTTTTTGTTTGAGTTAAATGACATTATTATTGTAGTTACGTTACGTTGTATATTTAAGCATATTATTCTAATTTGATTGTGTAGAGATTATAACTACGTACCATGATTATTTGATAATATATGTGAGCCTTTTATCTCTTATTACTAGTACATCTTTTCAACAACCTTCTAACCAATAATGTTGTCATGTTGAATTAAAATTGATGGTTGGTGTTACATTCTGATACATCTACTCAACCCACGCATACTCGGCTACTATACTCGCTCAATCCCTCATAAGATCAGACTAGCACCAATGCACCATAAGTCTGACCTCTTTGTACCGCGTGTGCCACCACATTCAATAATGATATGGAGGCCGGGGTAGTAATTACACTACTCCATTTAATTTGTAGTTTGATAGATCGAGTTACATTACAATATTTCCTTTTCCTTTTTATTTTTTGATTTAGAGTTGTATACTTGTAGTATGTATAATGACGTCCTGTAGTAATAGAGCATGCAACGCATCACATGATAAATCCGGGAGTGCCATGTATAGTTGTACCATGGTACGGTCTTCATTGACAAGTGTGTGTGGTGTGTGGTGTGTGGTGTGTGGTGTGCAGTCTAATTCAACCCTGCCTTACTGTGCAGGTGTTTGATTAGATTAGATTAGATCAGATGGACTTGAATGTAACGTGATAGACGACTCATTAATGCATGGAATATACTTCAGGTAATATGTAAGCAAGATCCTAATTACTCAGATCCTACTTACTCAATAAGAATCTTAATTTATTAATAATGACTTCAAGTTTCAAATGCTAAAATATGTATATAATTATTGCACTTAGAGTTACATTATTTTATTATAAATCATGTATTGTTGAGTGTTACACAATATTGCAAATATAATATAATATATATATATATTTAATTTCTTGGAAAGATCATATCGATGATGCATTTAGTAATTATACACATACGTACGTATATATGTATTGAGGGTAGGGGATGCAATCATGCAAGGTGAAATGTGTAACAATTATACTATCCTAGCATCACCTAGCTAAATGAGGGAATTTGAAAGAGATAGAGAAGAATGAAGCTAAGAAAGTACTATATGTCATGACAACACAACACAACACAATGGCTTATCATTTCTCAATCATTGTTCAAGATCCAAATATATGTTTGAATAATATTATCAATGTATCATGCAATTTACTATAAATAACAATTAGAACATTCAAGGTAAAAAACGAAAGAAGATGACATTTCCATCAAACAAATCATTTCATATTGCACATGCATCCTATCCTAAAAGTAGAAAATAATGCATGCACTTATTATATAACAATAATCCCAAGTTAGGTATTTTGATTTAGGGGCGGTAAAAGCTAAAGTTTTGGTTGATATCAACAATTAAACATAACTTATGTGATGATAATGTTATAAGTTAAAGCCTTAAAGGTTTAGCAGCACTTCCATCTCCTTACATGATATATAGGATAAAGATGCATATAATAATTAAGTCATTTTTGTTCTCATTGCAACTAATTATTAATATTCCAATTTTTCTTTCCTAGCTTTTTTATTTATAATTTTCTTTGAATTGATAGTAATTAGGGCCTGTTTACTTCAGCTTAAAATCCGTTCAGTTCATCTCTTCTCTTATTTTGCTATTCATTAATCCTTTATAAAAAAAAACTTTCAGCTCAGTTTAGTTCAGTTCAGCTCCAATAAGTTCAGTTCAACTATTTTCAGCTGAATTGAAGTAAACAGGCTCTCATTGTTTACAAAGTTAACACATATTACCTATCCAAATTCAACATTTATGGTGGAATATTTCAGTTTCTCTTGAACGTAACCAAAATTGATCTAAAAGTTATATTTTGTGTATATATTTTCCCTATTCAAGTATGTTATATAACCTCAAAAACCATTCATATTGCTATTCTTTTGGACTTACTTTAAGTTAATTCCAATCGTTTTATTTTTAACCTTACGATTCAATTCGGTTCATTTTGCCATCATTCAAGTACAGTTCATTCATAATAATTCATTTTAACTCAAATGAATCCAAAAGAACAAACAAATATATAATAACCACTCGTCGAAACTACATGATATATCAGCAAGACAGAGGCAAAGTCTAATTGATGAGATGCTCAACAAACAATGCAAGTTCATAACAATGGATTTCATGAGCACAAGAATTTTCAATTTCAGTGACCTTAAATTAGGTAGCAGAATTGATGAATGTACGTAAAACCGACGCACGAAGAATGTAGTATATACTACGTAAATTACTTGATCATAGATTTTGATCATTAATTATCATCAACACTGACCAACTCACATGCATGCACATATATCTTTTGATAAAAGTAGAAACAAAGAAGGGATGAACATATCCATATCAATCATTATACTCGTACGTAAAATTTATTAAAATTAGCACATGCATTGCTAACGTTCATGAGTAAGTACTGCATGAGATCAATATTTCTGGTAATATTGGAGAATAATCATTAGTATATACCTAAAGTTTTGGTTCATGTCAACTCTTTATTAAAGGTTAGCATCTAGCTTTATTAATGAATAGCACCATAAATTCATAAATTTCATATCATTGATTCTCGATAAATTTCATGTACTATGGAGTAAGATTTGTCTCTTTTTAAATTCATCAAGTTAGAAAGAATTTTTTTGTAAAGTAAAATCATAAATTCATTATTAAAAGTCATATGACACCTATGAAAGAATTCGCTATGAGACAAAGTTCATTAAACCTAGTCACAGGCCTACTCCGGAGGAAAGAATGGCTACACATTAGCCCATCGGGATTCCATCATAAAAATAATTAGTAATGTGAGGAGTAACCCTCTAAACTTATATGTTAGTGCTTGTTTACTTCAGCAACAATATGCAACATAATGTGCGCGTACCGGCCTGAGCGGCCTCAATCACATCAGCCCCAATAGTACATTTTGTACTTGCATACAATGGAGCAAAGGCTTGCCGCCATTAATATAAAAACGGTGGTGTTGTTAAGTTAATTAGGTCTTAAAGTTGTTAAGGCAGACAAATTAAATGTCGAGCAGATTTGATCGTGTGCAGCTTGGCCCGGTACAGTTATTGACAGGTTTTGGGCAGAATTTTTATATAAAAATATGGGGTTTAGACACCCAAATTAATTTATTAGG
Source organism: Suaeda aralocaspica (assembly GCA_016808085.1). Classification (NCBI taxonomy): domain Eukaryota; kingdom Viridiplantae; phylum Streptophyta; class Magnoliopsida; order Caryophyllales; family Amaranthaceae; genus Suaeda; species Suaeda aralocaspica. The sequence goes on along the minus strand of PYUH01000185.1, from coordinate 5,348,421 downwards.
ATTTTAGTTAATATTTTAGGCTTGCCGCACCTAATATATATTGAGGGCAAGGCGGGCGAGCTTAAATTTACATGAGCCCGATTCGAACCCATCTTGACTTAGCCTTGATCACGCACCTCTAGCTAATTAGAGCTAGTTTTGTCCAAAAAAAATAAGAGTAATAATAACCAATTATGGTCATATCATATGGGAGTTCAAAGGGGCGGTGCAGCTACTAAGTAGCTAGGCTAGTGCCTATTAAGCAAGTGTATAGGACCCTAAAAGTCTAAAAATAATACTTTCTCCGCTCCATATTAGTTGCAACATTGCATTTCGGCACGTATTTTGAGAATGGAATTTGAAAGCATAAATGAGCAAATTTATTGAAATAATTTTAACCCCGATCACCTCTTGTATGTGTCAAAATTATTTGATTAGTTTGCTTGTTTACATCATCAAATCTTTTCTTTAAAGTACATGCCGAAGTGCAACGGTGTGACTAATATGGAGCGGAGGAAGTAGTGAATTCGTTTTGGACTCCCATGTTCCAAATTCTATTATGGAATGAATATTCTCTCCGTGATATAATGTTTTGCTTCATTTAGTTGAAAATAACTTTCACAAATGATGACATATTAGTCATAGGGTAATGATAATGTAATTGACTAATTGAGGGAGCTAGTACATTATTGGATCATATAGATCATGATTGGATCATGCATGAGTTCCCTACATTAAAGTGGTTATGATTATAGATCTTGTTCACCTATAGAATGAATTATATTATGTTAAATTGAATAGTTATCAAGAGAAAATGTTACTACTAATCCAATTGCCTTGAAAATATATATATCCAAAAGGTTAATATATATGTATAAGCTATAATCGAATAGAAGACATTGGTTAATTACTACAAAGTCAATATAAGTTGTTGAATATCTAATTCATCTTATTACCAGTTTCATAATGTATAAATCTGGTCTAAAATATAGTTACATAAGTAATGTGTTAACGTAACATTTGTAATGTGTGTGTAACTATAACAAGCGTTTTGGATATAGCTTTTGTTGTTGTTCGAGACTTTGACTAAGGGCCTGTTTACTTCATCTTAAAATTCGTTCAGTTCAGTTCAGCTCTTTTCTTATTTTGCTATTCATTAATCTTTCATAAAAAACTTTCAGTTCAGTTCAGCTATTTTCAGCAAAAGTAAACATGCCCTAAGTTTGGGTGGTGCTTTATTATGATATTAGACAACTTAGGGCCTGTTTACTTCAGCTTAAAATCCGTTCAGTTCAGTTTGGCTCCGTTCAGTTCAGCTCTTCCCTTATTTTGCTATTCATTAATCCTTCATAAAAAAAAACTTTTAGTTCAATTCAGTTCAGTTCAGCTATTTTCAGTTGAAATAAACAGACCCTTAGTAACTTGTTCGCTTCTTGAAATTGACAATTTGACATAATCAAAATTTTCACTTCACCTCGGCTAGACTTGAAATGTTATTGGCTAGTCTAAAGTCTAAACCTGGCTATGATAATGAAGCGGACTTGGATCAGGACTCTGTCGTTAGCTTGCTTGAAAACCTCTCGATCTTAAACCCACGCGACCACTACACAACCACACGCTCGGACACCCCCTTCAGTTGAGTTAAACTATGCTTATGTACTTAATTATACACGCTCTATGTACCTTGGTCTTACTACGTTAGATAGGCCTTGCATTTCCATGGAGCTAGCGCCTAGCATCAAGTAGATTTCCACATGAATGTCCGTAGTTTGGCAATCTTCTTACAAGCTTCGGCAATTTTATTTTATTTTTTATTTTTTTCATATATAAACATGTGTTTAGGCAAGAAATTATAAATTCGAGCAATCAAGGTGCATTATCATTATTGTGCACCGCCATAACTCAAAATAAAAATTGTAACGTTATTTACATTTCATTTCATTTCAGTTTTTTTCCCTCATAGCTAGATTTAATTGTGTCATTGCTCCCTTATTTTCTATATGTAGAAATCCATCATGTAGTCCGTAGATCTGTAATTTTCATTATATATATATTGCATTGAATTATTGTGATTAATCATGTAAATATAAAATGAGTACCGAATTCATATCATTGCATGCTATATATTAAGCTAATATCTAGGCACTCTTGGAGATAATGAATGACTAAGACTAGACATGGAGTTTAGCTAGTGATTCCCTAATTATTAAGACAATCATTATTTTAGACCAACAAACAAAAATTATATCATCCATTTATGGTTTACTTTATTCATTAATGACTAATTAAACGTCACAACACACTAAAATCATAATCAAGTTGTTGATATATCAATCAATTGTTAGCACGATTTTTGATTGTGATCGATTACAATTTAAACATTCATATTGTTGATTGTGTACGTATCTCTCATCAAATTAATATGCCGTCCTATCTACTTTTATTCATCAATGTGATGGTTAAAATTTATTTAGAGTAAAGATTAATATAGTTCAAATCGGAGTACAACACCAAGATCGAGCAATTGCCTTGGACATAGTAACAATTTGGAGTATTTAATTTAATTTGCACGCGATACTTCTATTTACACGGCATGTTTGTAATTGAAGTCTGAAAATATTTTCCAGCTTAAATATTGACAAATAAAATTTGCTTCTAACAATTAAAAATTAGATATTTTTCATTATTTATTACGATTTTACGGAATTAATTTTGTTAAAGCATATCTTTCTTATAGACTTAGTTTGATTTATAGAAAGAAAAAAAAAAAAATCGATGTGGTAATAGAAAATATTTTCGTTGTAATATTCTGATTGGCCAATCACATTGAAAAAAGGCATTACATGCACTCTATAAATAAGAGGAAGCTTGTCATATCATAACACTATAGCCACACTTCATTGTCAATTCATATAATATTTATATAGTCTAGTATTGTATGAGTATTGTATGAATTGAAGTTGTCTCAAATTCAAAAAATATGGGGAGTAAAAAGAAAGTTGTGTTGAGAAGGTCAGGAGTTAGAGGTTCATCAAATGATCATACCGAAAGTAGGATTATTGTAAACTATAGGGAGTGTCAAAGGAACCATGCTGCTAATACCGGTGGCTATGCACTAGATGGTTGTAGCCACTTCATTCCCGGTGGCCAAGAAGGAACCAACCTTGCTCTTTTTTGCAACACCTGCGGCTGCCACCGCAACTTCCACCGTAGGGAAGTGGACTCTGAGGTCGTTGGTGACTCTTCTCATGCATTTTCATCATGTGCATGAGAAAATTAATTTTATTTAGTTATAACTTATAAGATCATGTGCATAATACGTACGTACTTTATTTTATATGTCATCCAATCATTTACTGTACTATTAGACCAACTTTGGGCTTAATTGTTATGGGTAATGAATGGTTTAGTAGGGTTGTTTTGCTTATCATACTATCTCTAGTCCGTAAAATGTGCAACAACTTGGTATTTTTTGTGAGATATAAAAAATTCATTTGTTGCACATTTTCCAGATCAGAGGTAGTATATATCTTGAATAATCTAGTTAATTCGAAAGAACAAAAAATGATTTTTTACATATATGATGTGTAAGTACCATTCTAACGTCATTATATTAATTTAACTTTGTAAGTCGAGCTTCCAAATATTTTTGCCCCTTTCAATGAATTTTATGCTGGATCAGATTTTTCTTTATTTTCTTGCTCCAAAGCTTTTTAACATAATTGGCCCTCCGTACTATAGTTCAATTTATAGAAATTGTAAACAAAGAAACTGAGTAGTATTTCTTTTTAACAAATAAAACACAAATCAAAATCAAATTACCTACCGTCAACAAGAATGTGATACAAGTTCAAGACAAAAAAATAAAATAAAACACTCAATAAAACGTAGTAAAGCTTGACCACAAGTAACATATCACACATCTCTTAAACTAATCCAAAATAATCGTAGGAGGTATTTTTATAATTTAGGAATTGTGTTACCGGACTTGTCACCCACTTGCTCTAGGCTCCTATGCCCTCTAGCGACTGGCCGGTTAGCAACGCAATTTGTAATCACGTAGAGGAGTGTCAAAATCAATTTTAAAGAGCGGAAATAATTTCCAACTCTTGCTTTCATCGTTTACTCTAGCTCTTTTTCCTCTCTTTCTCTTAAATTTTCAATGGACAGTTGGAGAAATGGGTGATCGAATTCACAGATTCACAAAACAAATGCTAAGGTTACATTTCAGGGATTGAAAAATTGAGGTATGAATATAGTAAACAATGTTCAATTTCTAATTGCTGAATTTTTTTTTCCCCTCTTTTTCCAAATTAAATACTGTCAAATAGTCAATTGTACTTTGAGAATTAATTAGCTTAACTTCCATTGGAAAAAAAAATTATGATCTTTATATCCCAAGTGTAATTTAGCTAATTTAATATGATCATGTGGTTTTTTCTCCCTAAATTAGCTGAGAATGATGTACTTGTTTGTAAATTTTGGACAAAATTTTAGAATATAGTATGAATTAGTTTGTTGTTTAGTGCTCAAATTTGTTGTTGGAGAAATCTGAAAATTTTAGTGTCAGAATTTATTATTTCTATGATTGATTGATGATGAAACCTGAAAATGTATTTTTCACCCTAAAGAAGATCATTTTAAGTGAGACTATTTTTGGAGCTAGGGAGCCAGGGAGGGCAGTGAGAATCAATCTCATGATCTCACAGAACCGGCATAGAAGCTCTAACCAACCGAAGCCATCCTTCATTGGCTCACTCTCTAAAGTGAGATATTATTGCTATCTCTTTACTCTTTGGAAGAGTTGTATGTTAATAATTGCGAGTTTTGAGTGTTTAATTAGAGAAGTCTTGTATGCAATATAACTATTTTTAGGTCTTAGTGCTATCATTTTCAAAATACTATGGTTAGTACGGGATATTAGATTGAACCCTGTGATTAACCCATATAGTTGCAATACCCTTCCATATGTGGAATGGGCAATTAGCTTAGCTACCTAGGTTTGTTAAACTATTTTAGAGTGTACTGCTTCACCATGTGCAGTGTACCACGTATCACGTTTCAATTTGCTTGTTTCGGGTTAAGATTCGTTGGCAGACTAATGAAGTAACACGAGGTTGATCAATGGTCGGTAAATATAATCTGAAGAACTTATATATGTCTCATCCTAACATTGTCTATTTATCGCTATAGCCTGAATGAGGATATGAGTAGATCATAGAACCATCAACCATGCTGTAATTATATAGCCGTGATAAGAAACTCATTTTTTGCCAGTAATTTCTGAGGAACACACTTGAGTTTCTTGGATATCCCTGGTGTATGTTGAACTCTTCTCATCGCCATTAGCTTTTCCTCCAGAACTCGTCTTTTTCATGTTAAGTTTTGCATAGTTTTCTGCACTCAATCTTGATCTTAGTTCATATAAAGAGTACGTTAAGACTGGCATGGTTGATTTATATAATCTGAAACTTCATTCAAAGAGTAGTAGTTTTTGGGTTCTGTATTTTTCTTTGTTCGTCTCATACATGTGATGCATCATTGCGTGTTTAGGAATTGCTTAGTGATTTCTGTAGATAGACTAATGAAAGGAAGGATCGCAAAGAGTTAAATCGGTGAACTTTTGGTCTTTGCCATCAACTGAATGCCAATAAGAAATCAGTAAAAGTTGATGTCTGAAGAAGATATATAATGAGATAGTCAAGAAATATAGCTGCAGCAGTATAACTTGTGTCAGTTGTGTGAAAGGAGAGATAGTTAAGAGTTGAACTTAACAGAAATGAACATAATATGCCGGACTCAAACATCACTTAAATGAACATAATGTGCCGGACTCAAACATCACTTAGGGTCCGTTTGGTAGGGTGTATAACATTTTCAATGTAAAATGATTTTCATTGAATATAGTTTTCCATGGAAAACAATTTTACATTGTTTTGTTGCATGTAAAAAAAGTGATGAAAATAGGGAAAATAAAGGGGGTGGAAGGAGGCAGTGAGGAAAGAGTGTACAAGGGGATGGGAGGAAAATTGTTTTCCTTTTATTTTGGAAGGAAAATGGTTTTCCATCATTGTGAGGAAAAATTTACTCCCATGAAAAATGATTTTACATTACTTTGTGTACCAAACAATGTAAAATTGGGAAAGGGAGGAAATCACTTTTCATGGAAAATGTTTTACCCTCTACCAACCGGAGCCTTAAAGGAACTAGATTGAACTGAACTAAAAATATAAGCCCAAAAGAACAAGGCATAATAGGAGATTAGGAGACAAGAGAAGATTATGTTGTATTGAATTATTAATAAATAGAAGTGCTATGTGAATTAAAGTTAGATTGTGAAAACAAAACGAAACATATAATGTCAACGGATTTGTGATGGATAGTATCTCTCCCTAGTCTCTTCTATAGAAAGCATTTCTAATTTTCTAGAATAAATTTCTTTTTTTACTCTTCAAAATCATTCTAACAATTATGTTTCTTCTAGGGGATGCTAAGATCATTAGGGAACCACAAGAAATTTTAATCTGTAATAATTAACAATCTTCTTTGATGAAGACCCTTTTGATGCTTTTTAAAGTTGACAACATCTAAGAATGTAAGTATTATAATATTTGACAGTTGTGGCATTTCACTTATGCGAAGAACTTGTTATTAGTTACTACTTAGTACTTACTAACAATTCATGGTTGCTTCGAGTCACCTCGAATAATGAAATATGTCATGGTCAAATCCTAGCACATATGTAAGATAACTTTTGAGGCTTAAATCAAAGCATAGACAAGATATGCAGAACAATAATCGTTTCATATGGATCATCTGTCTTCTTCTGCAAGCCTGAATTTCAATCACGTCAGAGTCACACACTCACACTCATAACTCGCTAATATCAGGTACTGCCTAATTGTCAAACATGTGTAGATCCAACATTTAGTTCTATGTAGCATGGTTAGTAATTGTACTTTGTCAACCAGGGACTGACGGAGTTTGGCTTACTAGGCAGTAGGCACACATCATAACGAACATTACCAGATGTGGCTCATGGTCGACCTTCAAGAAAAAAGTTACACTGATTTACTTATCAAGGGATTTCTGAACTATATATTTGACCAAGACAGACTCATGGAGGAGTGGCTCAATTTTGGTGGTCGATATAATCAATGATCCCTCACGAAGGTGATTAATTAGCTCTCCATTCTCCAGTGAGGTTCTCCCTGAGCTCAACAAAGTCTTTGTTGATGAGGCTCTCACAAGTGGGTATTTGGGTTGTTGGTGAGAACAACTACAAGCTCTCAACATGCTCTTGTAGTCTGTCGTAGATTTGTTGATGATATGAGGTTTCATGACAATTGGGTTTCGCTGTTATCAAAGCTGGTTACAAACTAAAGGGGCAACAAATATCTTTTTAGAGACTCAGACTGATTTGAGGGAACGCATTGGCCAAGTTAAAGGAGAAGAATCCAACCTAATAGATCCCTCCTTCCTGATATACCACTGAATACTTACCCAACTGATCAATAGACAAAATATAGAGATGAGGAAGATGATGCACGAGACTTGCTAAATATAAGCATAGATCTTTAACTACCAAGGAGGTAACGATCTGAATCATACTGGTTTACTGCCTTCTAGTTCTTACACAGCATTTTAATTGACATTATACTATTGGACGTAGAAGATGAGATGCAGGATGAATTGACAGCAAACATGTAAAACGAACGATCAGCTGTCTTGAAATGCATCTAATGCGAGAGAGACATTGTTTATGTGTCTGAAAGATTGCTGTGATACGGCATATTCACCAGAAATCAGTGGCTTCTTTTGTATTTCGTATTGGTTTATTAATACGGAGTACTTGTTATCACTCAATTCCAATTTGCAAATGAGTATGCTGTATGCTAAATGCTTATTTGCAGGTTTGTTGCAGACCGACTATTGGCCACTGGGCGCCATAAAATTAAGAGTCTAGATGAGATGATTACATAATGCTACATTTTATAGCACCTCTTAGACGTAATCCTCGTACCAATTTCTTATTTTTGAGAGATTGCTATGATCCATATTTGAATTCATGAACATGTTCAAGTGTTCTTCTGTTATACTAGACTTCGGGAAAAATCTGGTGATTTGTGTTTCTTTGATTATTCATCGTTTATGTTATGTCACTCTAGTTTTTGCATTAGCTAAGGTAACTAAAATGATAGTGATGTGGACGGACTAGCATATTATTAGATCATGCAAATCAAATTAGTAGTATAAATAGCAACTCACTAAAATGCACACTTTAACCAATTGGTTGTTGGTGTAGTGGTGATTGGGACTACATTTGGTAAGGAGGACTTATATTCGATCCCTCACAATAATATTTGGGAGGAAACTAGAACCTAACCAGTCAGAATTGAGCCCCAAAATTCGGATAAACTAAGGCGAACCAGGTGGAATACCCAAAAAAAAAAAAAAAAAAAA
>PYUH01000185.1:5298613-5339400 GCA_016808085.1 Suaeda aralocaspica | reverse complement strand
CCTCAAACATTCGGATAAATAAGGCGACCGGTGAATACCCCAAAGGGGGAAAACCAAAAAAAAAAAAAAAAAAAAACACGTACACTTATGATCGCTGAAATATGATACAATCATGTATGAAAAGTTAAAATGAAATTAGGAGTAAATGTAATTGACATCATTACATCAAAATCTTCCATCAAAATAAACCTTCTTAGGTATGAATGTATGAAAAAATGATGTGCTTTGTCAGAGATTTTGTATGAAAGTAAAGGAGCAAGTGTTGGTGGTGTTGAAGCTTGCATATGAATTAACTTAATTTGCAAGCAAACTGGGGTTAACTTAACGTCATGTAATGCAATTTACCAAAACTCTTAACCTATGGTTGGATCCACCACACAAATAACCCATTCAAGTCAACTATCACATATTCACATGGATACTAATCAAGTAATCAAGCACTTTCGTGGTTCAAACTTGTAGTTTTAACCTACAACACCCTTTGCCTTAGATTTGATTTATGATTATATGCCATTTCCCATCATTGCTCACTACTCATTAGCTTTCATGTCAAACTAAAAAAAAATTCAAATACTCCTTTTTTATTAGAAGTTGTGTTGGGATCGTTTAAAGATTTATTAGAGCTTTTGACGGTAAAATTCGTCAACTATTATTATCGATTAAAATACTTCCTCCGCCACGAATTACTTACAACAATCCATTAATTTATACCTCACAAATTATTATTTTTGTTGCAATTAATTGGTAGTAGAGGTAGTATTCTTTTGTTGTTTTTTACTTGCTAAATTGAACCAAAAGATATGAGAATTTTTGTGCTCCAATATAGCAAGTAAAAAACAACGGATGAAATATCAATGACTTATGTACTCTCTCTAAAGAAAACCCCTTCCTCCCAAAATTATTAGGAGACAAAGATATCTTTTTATAATTTAACTTATTAAAGACGAAATTTATAGGAACTGAACTTATTAGAGTGCATTCTCTTCGTAAGTTAAGGGGGATACTAATAAGAAATAGACCGATCAGAATTGATTGAGTTGGAATGGAAAATATTAAATACATAGGAATCAAACTTATTGGAACTCATAGGGATAGATATGAATTGAACTTATTAGAGTGGATTGCAATTTTGTAAGGGTTTTAGAATGGATGAAAACTTATCGGAGATTATAAAAACATATTCATTGAAAATTCCCATAAAAATAATACACCCTTAAGGAGTACTTAAGCTCAATTTCTTTGACTAAATTTGAAGTTATTTATGATAACAGGCATGAAATCTTATCTTTGACTTTATATTTCTCCAACATAACTTATTAAACCTTGTATGAACTTGATAGATTTTATAGAAACTTATCCTTGAGGAGTTGAGCTGACTGGAATTTTATAAATTTTGACTTTAGGCATTTGTATAAAAACTTTAGAATGTGCTTTAACGAATTACAATTGTAGGGTTCTTTTCAAACAGATTAAGGAGTACATTTGTATGGGAAAACTGGGTAAGCATTAGATACCAATACCATAGTGACATTATAATATTCCTGTAGAAATATGCATCAACTTTACCTTATATATTAATTTTTTTTTTTTTTGAGAGTTATATTTATATTTATCAAAAGTAACAATTTCATTAGACCATAATACAATAATATCATAGAAATAATGTTAATTTGTTACAACTAATTCGTAATAGTTGAAGGTAAATATTATGGTAACTTTATATAAGTTCGAAAAACTTAGGACTTTGATTTAAAGTTAGAGGTTTAGAGGTATGACTAACTCATAGATGGAGAAATGGGAGTGTTTAGTAGATAGACTTTTGGAAGAAAGATTTATTGGGGATAAAAAGTTAAGTCTCCATATATATGAGCTCTTTAAAAGTGTTTTTAGGTGTTTTAGTTAAAATACACGGAAATAACTATTTATCAAACTTCTTTACACAAACAACTAATAGAACGTAGCTAGTCAAATAAACTAATAAAAACAACTAGTCAAAAGAGTACGTACTAACTTTTAACTTCCAAATAAGACGACCTTAACATTTTAGATAGTAATAAATTATAATTTTTACTAACATAAATACATAATACTGTCTATATACACATAAAACGTGAAGTCTCCCAAGTGAATTGTAAATTATCTTTACAAAAACCACCTAAAATTTTACCTTTTTTCTTTTCTCAAATGTAACACCAAGTAGCATATGTAATATGAATCCATGATTTAATGATCTCATTGATGAGGGTAACCCCAACCATAAAAACAAGTTGCCCCTAATGTAAGGTTGTGCCCCAAAAAAGGCAGTAAAATGACAGATTAGTCCCTGATAATAATAATAATTATAGAGAGGAGAGGGGGTTTTAATTTTTCAAAGCAGAAGATCTGCAACACAAGTGTAGAAAGGGCACATGCACGGTTACACCAACTCTCTGATTTTAAGGCATGGCCTTTTTATTTTAGTTAGACTAAAAATGTGTTATTAGTAGTTAAGTTGTAACTCCCTTCTTCCTTCCATTCCTACGCCATGCCATGCCATGCCATATCTTTTGTGGATTGGGTCACCACTACCCCTCCTAAGGACAATTTTACCCCTCTACGGTCCTACCATATATATTATTTTAATGCTTTCTTAATTTTTGTTCAAAGCATATGATTTATTTTTATGTGTTCATCATTATCTAATATAATCTATACTTTTTTATTTTTGAAGGAAGATATAATCTAAACTTTTATTTAATGACTTCATCAATGACCTAAATCAATCAACATTTAGATCCTCAACTATGCAAGTCACCTCTATAACCCCTCTTTCCTAGTCTTCCATGCATAATACTCCTTGTATTGAGTGATTATAGAACTTTCTTGTGATTTCGACACATCTTATGTTTGTTCTAACATTGAATACGTCATTAGGGATTTCTTTGAGACCTAAATCCTAATATTTATCATGTAAAATTTTGTACTTATTCTTTTAGGAAAATGGATCCCTCGAAAAGCATAGATAATATGCGTTGTCTTCGACTTTCTAACTCGGATTTTGAGACATCTATCAATCCACTGGCGAGTACATGTGTTGCCCCTAGTCTGTATTATGAGGCATTCATTCATAATCTAGTGCATGGTAGATTCACAACAAACTCCGACTTTCATTAGAACATGGTTTCTCTCATACTAGTTTGTATCACCCTTGTGTCATTTTCACTAATAGAGTAAAACAAACATGTCGATGGTTTAAACACTCGTCATATGTTTAATAGTAGGTGAACAAACCAACATTTGGTGAAGAACTAGCACCGAAGGATCAAAAGCAATATTGCCCTCGGCTCCCACAAGCTATTTATCCTCAAGGCAACATTTATAGCGCTTCTAGCTTCAAACTATAAATGTACGTTTATAAGATTGTCTAGCCATGCTTTCACGATTCATATTGTATTGAAAATCAAAATGAAATGTGCTCTTACTCTTCGATTCCACATAAAATGCATGCTCCAATATCATCGAGCTCATGCATCTTAGGACACTTGCATGCGCTATCTTTTAACAGATTTACCATCATAGTCAAACTTCTCATCTGACAATATCCTCTGTTAATTCAGTGAACGGACTATAGATCTACATAATTTATACTTAAAAAAACAACAACAATTTGACTACGATCCAAAGTCCAAACTCAAAAGAAATCTCCATTTACCTAGAAGAAATTTATTTAAAGGAGTTGGTAATAAAGTCAAATGTCCATTTAGTAGAATCATCAGCTTTGGTCAGCATTCTTGTATCCTTTACTCGAGCTTCCACCCTAAATAATTAATTAATGGTTAATGTAGGTTGTAACATCAGCCACTTCCCTTAAAAGGAAAGTTAGATAAAATAATAAGAGGTTAGATTATCTTTTTGGTACTCATAATAAAAGTAGGATTAGATTTGAGATTAATAAAATAATTATAAGTTGGAGATTAAGATTTGTTATCTTACATCGGAACTTAGCGGGTAACACTTCCAATCAAATCAATAATAATGTTGCATAATCTCATGGTCCCCACTCAATATAAATCAAAGTACACCGCCTTTTGTATAATTGTCACAAAAAATTTCCATACTTATCTCTTAATGCAAAATATTCTTAACTTTTTCATTACATCATATTACATTGATTTGAATTTCCTAAGCTAAGATAATATTCGCTTGCTCATTAAGTAGTACTTCGTGTTTGTTTCACAATGTTCTTTTTACTTGTTACTTCGTACATTATTATTATAATAAAGTACTTCGTATAAATTAGAATTAAAATCAAATTAATTATAAAATAAAGAATGTTAAAATACACAATAAAACTACGCATACTATTAAAAAAATCACAAAATAGAGCATAATCTAACCACTAATTAGTTACTAACTCTATAAGAAGTTGTACGGATTTACGAATTACCTCACTATTACCTGACTAACTCTGTCCCTTAATTTTTGAAACACGGGCCCACTTTTTGTAAGAGTTTTTTAATTCAAATGTTGCAAAAATTAAAGGACGAAAAGAGTACCAAGTAAAGCCTTCATGTAAAAGAAAAACAGTTCAAAATTAAACTACATTCACACACAAGTACGGAGTAAATAACAATAATTATAGTAGTATTTATTATTAAGAGACAGAAAATGAACTCATTTTGTACTGTAATAATATATGAAGATAATACTCAAAAATTACTTATTAAGAAAGTCATGTTGATAAATTAGCAAAATTCAGAATGAAGCAAAAAAAAATAAGGGACCCAAAAAGTCAATCAAAGTGAAGCAAATAAATAAATGACACTTTAATTGAAGACAACAATCTCATCTACGTGCTTCAATTAATCATCATTCATCAACTCAAATTAATTAATAAAGCTACCTATGACATTTCATTTAATTTATTTTTTTCAGAGTTACTCCGTATAACTTTATGGCAATTTCTTTTAATTTTCAGCATCAAAACATACAATTGTCCAATAATTGCCCTAAAACATACAACTACTCAAACCAGCCAAATCAATCGGCTAACCAGCTAATCGCCAAACAAAGTCGTTGCATTATCTCAAACCAGTTATATAATCAGCTAATAATTAATCGGCTTAAACATGATCTCAAAGGATATATAATTTTTTTTTAAAAAAAGCAATAATTAGGCAGCGCTTACGCTAACAACATAAGAATTAGAACAAAACAAGGGGATAATATGCTAATTAAACTACTAAAAGTAGATGATTAGAAAGTACTTACTACTTAGTTCGAGTATTTATTTCCCAAAATGGAAGGGAAAAAAAAAAGCAAATTAAAATAAAATAAGTAAATCAGAATCTCAGATTAATCATAGTTTAATACGCTTTCTGCTTCCTACAACCAGACATATCTTAGCTTCATTCTCACAATTTAATCACCCTTTCTCTCTCCTCTTATCAACCTCAAAAACCCCCAAAGTTTATCTTAATCTTATTTTTTTTTTTTTATGAAAATAATAATAACCACCACCAAACAATCCAATCAAAGATTAAAGCATACTATAAAACAGCTAATCAATCAATGACAAAGTAAATAAAAGCAGTATAGTAAAAAAAAAAAAATAATAATTTCACTATTTGATTAATTAATTTCCGAATTTGATTAACAACATAATCACCCCTTAACCACCATTAATTAACAAAAGCAAAAACAAATAAAAACTAAAATGAAAAAAGAAGAAAAAAAAAAAAAGGTAAGAGAAGGAATTGGAGAAACATCTCATCTCATATCATTTCATTCCACTGATTGATCACACTACAATTTCGAATAATCTAGACTACAAATGTAAAAATAAAAAGAGATTTTATTAAAGAAGGAAAAAAAAAGATTAAGGCTTAATTAATTGAGTAATTAAGAAGATGAGGAAGAACCATTAGTAGGAGCAGCAGCACTCTGATTACTGTTTCCATTATTATTATTATTATTATTATTGATATTATATTGCTGTTGTTGATGTTGCTGATATTGTTGTTGATGATGTTGCTGTTGTTGGGGATGGTGGATGTGCGGCATATCATTAATACTAATACTACTATTACTATTATTCCCATTTTCATTAAGATCATCACCACCATCAAATGGTGCTGTAGTAGTTGAACAACCTCTAACACCATCTTCATCATCATTATCATTACCACCTTCTACTTCCACAACGTTGCTGCTGTTGTTGTTGTTGTTGGTGGTGTTGTTGTTGTTGGTGTTGTTGGCACTTCCGGAAGCAGTAGTAGATCGCTGTTGTTTTCCGAAAGTGTTTTTATTATTATGCATCCATACTTTGAACACACTTCTCTCAACTCCAATGTCATTACAGAATGAGTTTACCATCTCTTCGTTAGTCTTCTGCATTTTCCACCCTACTTTTTCAGCGAAATCGTGCATCTTGTCTTTCTGATGTTGTGTGAACTTTGTCCTAAACCTCTTCCTGCTGCTGCTCACTCCTGAGTGGTGGTTGTTTTGATGATTGTGTTGTTGCTGGTGAGAGGCGAAGGGGTGAATGCCGTTGCTAACGTTTGCGACAATGGTGTGATCGTTGTTGTTAGGAGTGGTGTTAGCGATGCTGGTGCTAAGAGCGAGGAGCATGTGAGGTGCGAAGGTGGAGGAGATCGGAGGTGGTGACTCAGCTCTGTTTGCTGCTGCGGTGGAGGAAGGTGGTGGTGGTGGTGGTGGTGGGAGAGGGTGGTGGCGGTGGTGAGGCTGGTACTCGATCACGTGTGTGGTGTTGGTGTTGGTGTTAGTGTGGTGTGAATTTACTAAACTGTCCTCAGGCTCACGACGGTGGAAGTTGCGGTGACATCCACAGGCGGCACACTTAAGTGAAGTAGGGTCAGATGGTGTGGAGGTTGGGGATGGCATGAACTCACCGCACCCATCTAAGGCGTGGCCTCCTAAAGTGGCGGCGTGGTTCTTTAAACACTCCTTGTACACCACATGAGTAGGTGGCGCGTGGCGTTTTAACACGCCGTTGCTGAAGGAAATGGGCTTTGTTGGTTGGATCCGAGGTGGGGTGTCGCTTTCTGCTTCTGGGCTTTTTACGGGCTGGACAAAGCCCATAGCAGGCCCGGCTCCGACTCCAACACTGGCCCCTGTTCTTGTTGCTGCTATAGTCATATCCATTTCTACTCTAACATCTACCTTGTAAAAAAAAAAAAAACCACTGTTTATGTTTATATGATCTCAAAACAGCTGAATTTTCACACAATTTTAAAGGAATTTTAGATCAAAAAAAGTGTGTGTTAAAAGTAGTTTTGAGGGGGTTAAAGTAGTTTTGATTACTTTACTTGGTGTTTGGTTTGGTTTGGTTAAGTGAGGAACTTATTAAGAAGGAGGAGGGATAAAGAGAAAGAGAGATTAAGGAGTGATGTTTTAGTAGTAGAAGTGAGTGAGTGAGTGAGTAATAGAGAGTTAAGACTATTATTTTTGTGTTGAAGAAGGAAAGAAACAATGAAATGAAATGAAAGAAAGAAAGAAAATGATGATAAAAAATGAAAATAATGTAGAGTTATGAGGGTAGTTTATGACTTATTATTATTATTATTATGTGGTCATCCTTCCTAACCACATGTTTTGGTTGTTGTTGTTTTTTTGAGGGGTTAACCCTGGTTTTCTAAATCATGGGTTAACTATTCTTCTATCATCAGATGTGAGACTTTGAATTTCTTAACTTGGGTTAAGAGTTATTACACATACTTCTGTCTCCTCCTCTATTTAATGTGTAGCTTGTGTACCCCTCTTTATTATTAAAATATTCTTTTGTTACTGTAACCGAAATTGAAATTTTACCCTTTTTCTATTTATTTTACAAACTCATAATTTGTTCACAAATTTACCTTTTTACTTGTTATATTAGAGTTTTTTTTTTTTACACTATTTATAATACTTTCTTAATCGTTTTTCACTTGCTACATTTATTTTTTTCGTATCTCCCAAGACACAATTTATATAATTAATATCTCGAGTTTGGTATAATAAAAATTATATTTTCGGAAAATACATATCGAGACGAATCAATTAAGATCTCATATGACTATGTTTTTCGTTATGCATTAAGAAAATCGACCCTCTCCCCCTGCCAAACAGACCAATTGCACATGGCCCCTAATTTTAGGGGCTCTAAATTGATGCCCAACCTCATTCAATTACCCCAACAAATTCAATAATTTTATAATCCAATCTAAATTTCCTTCATTTTTTTCCTATTCCTTATGTCATTCATTACTGATTTCTCATTAACTTTCTTATTTTACTCAAAAAAAATTTGCAATTACTTTACCTTTCTCAAGATTGGAATAGAGCCTCATAATTTAACGAGACCGACCTGCACATTAAACATCAAAGTGAGTCAAAGTTATAATGTGAATAGTGTCAAAAACTCTTATGTAGAAAATATAATTTTGACTTACTTTGGTATTTTATGTATAACGAAAAATATAGTTATATGGAATCTTATTTTCTTTGTTTCGATGTAAACTTTCCAAATATATAATTTTTTAAAATACTACATATAGTTGTATATAACTTGAGATATTAATTTTTTTAGATTGTTATGTGAACGTAACAAGTAAAAAAAGACAGAGATGGTAACATTTGTGAAACTTGATACATAGTGAGGAATTGTGGACAAAATAATTTCTATTTTCTAAGTTATTATAGTGAAAACTTCAACCAATTAAATTCTGATGTCTACTTAATGATAGTACTTCATATTATTAAAATATCGTCTTGTATAGTGATTTATAACAACTTTTGACGAATATTAATTCAATAATTGTATATATGATTGCCTTTTTTTACTTATTCGGAATGTTGAGCTAAATTAAAAATATACTCAAAGAAAATTCAACAACTCTAATCAAGGTTTTCGTAGTTATTAAGTGCTTGTTTACTTCAACTGAATTGAATTGAACTAAAGTAATTAGAGCTAAATTGAAAGTTTTTATTATGGTTTTTAAAGAAGAGCAGAGTAGAATTGAACTGAATTGAATCGAACCAAACCAAACTAAAATTATTAAAATTGAACTAAATTATTTTTTAGTTGAAGTATACAATCCCTAATAAATGTTTAATTAGGTGGTACCTAGTCTAGTATATTTGCTAGTACTCCGTGGTAATTTCCTATTCTTCTTCGTACAACAACAGTAATTAAGTCTGAAATCTATCTAACTAATTCTAAGTGAACTAATCATCAACCAATAAGATTTTGTATGACTGGATTTTTAGCTTATTTTTACTTATCTAAAGTTAATTAATTATTGTTGACATTATCTCATTAGAATTCATCTTTGCTACCGTAAAAATTTATCTTATAAATTATGAAGTAAAAATAATACTCCGTCGTAGAGTAGCCACCAATGGGGTTTTCTCTTCCCAATAAAATTAAATTTTAGTTTAAATAAGTTCCAACAAGTTTTAACAGACTCGCATAGGCTTAGTTATTTTTTTTTATATCAGTGAGCCACCAAATCACAAGTATGGGTGAAAGTTCGGTCTATGGTTTGGATTATTGCCCAATCCAAATCCAAACCATATATCTTCGGTTTTTGAAATTTGAGACCAATCCAATTCATATTTAATTTCATTTCAATCCACCTAAATTCGGTCTTACGATTTTGGATCTAATCCAATTCGAATTTTAAAGATTTTCTTTTTTAATTTGTACAACAATTCCTGATCAATATATCTGTAGTAATAATCTGTAGTAATATGCAATAACTCACAAAATCAAATACCACACACTTTGAAAAAGGGTGATAGAGAATTTTAGTATTTTGCTAGCTTTTGGTTTTTTGGGCATAACTACTTAACAATTAGTGGACTTAAGGCCATTAAGGACTTAAGGGTTTATTACTATTCGGTCTAAAGTTTGGTGTACGGTCCACCGAGGGGTCCAATCCGAGTCCAAAACGAAAATCGAAAAATAAAAAATTTACAATCTAAACCGCACCAAATTACAAAAAAGTCCGATCCAAACTTCCAAAGCGGATCGATTTGGTTCGACCTTCGATTTTAATCCGAAATACTTTCACCCCTAGTCACAAGGGCATCGATGAAAATTAATCCAAAAAATAATCTAGAACTAAGACAAAACTTTAACAAACTGAATTATCCCTTACATTCACACAAGCTTAAATATATTGCTCAATTAGCTAGAAAAGTTCACTTTAGATGAATTCAACACCAATAGCTAAGGACCTGTTTACTTCAGCTGAAAACAGCTGAATTGAAATGAAAGTTTTTTATGAAGGATTAACGAGTAGCAAAATAAGATAAGAGATGAACTGAACTGATTTGAGTCGAACTAAACTAAACCGATTGGAGTTGAATTGAAATGAACTGATTTTAAGCTAAAATAAACAGGCCCTAAAATTGACCTTGATTACATGTGGAAAAATTAAGAAAAACTACTGCTAGCTAGTAATAATTTCTTAATTTGGGATTTGACTCCTAGGAGTAAAGGACAAATATAGGAAGAGTTGACTCAGGCAAAGTAGCGAGTTAACTCAAAGGGAGTAAAAGCTTAATGGTTGATGCAAAGTGGAGAAGAAGAAATGAAATGAAATGGTGTGGTATGGTGTGATAGGTTGCTTTTGTCAGTTAAATTGCTTTAAGAAGAGGTAAAAACAGAGCATGGCAGGTGGTATTGCCAGTCTGGGTTATTTACTGTTTCGCATCTTAATTTGTCAATGTTTTTTGTGGGACCCACTACCACCTCATTTTTTAACTGTTCTCATGTCTTTTTTATTTTTTAGTTTTTATTTTTACTATAGTATAATAATAATTCCATAATTCTACGTGTGGTTTTGGACTTGATGCGTAACCAGGAAAGTCAAAGTAGTCAAACACTCAAGCCTATTTCAAGTCTTTAAAAATTTAAAATGTGGTTATAATAGGGATGTATAAAATTGGATATCGTAATCTATCCGATCTTAAAATTCGGATATTTAAATTATTGAAATTAGAAAAGTTTGTTTCGTTTTCATTCTGAAAATTTCGATTCCAAACTATGTATCAAAATCTTCTTCTAAATTGCTTTTATACCACCAAAAATCAAATCAAAGTTTTTTTCCTAATTCACTTGCTTTTACATGTTTTCCTTAAAAACATGGATTATATAAGTTACATTTTGTTTTCGATCCGGTATTTGATTTGAAAACCAAATTTTTGATCCAATTTTTCGAATTTAAAAAGTCAAGACGAATATACGATTTTTTAAAACTGAAATTTATTTATCGGATCAAAAATATAAAAGCATAATTCCATACACACCCCTACTTATTAGAGACGTTTAACTTCCAAGTATTAAGAAAAATAAGAAGTGTCATTGCATCTTCTTCAAAAAGTTAATGACTCTCTCTTGTCTTTCCATAAATTTTTATGATTCAACTTGATTCTTGAATTAAATACCGTGTACGGGTCGTCTCACCTTGAACAAAATCCTTCCTCACTTGATAAAATCCTACATCCTTGCGCCTTTTCGTCCTTGTATTAGGTCTCATTTTGACCTTTTAACCATCTGCTATACAACCTATGCTTGATATCTGCTAAATATATATTTAGTCTTTAGTAAAATACTAAAATATTCAACGTATCAGTTTATTGAATTTTAGTGAAAAACTTGATGAATCAATGAAGTAAGTCTTAGAACATACAATGTTGACTGTTGAGCTTAGCAAAAGAAGCCTAGATGTATTTTACTCAAATTAATTACTTTCTACTTATATCTCTCCAACTATCTCATGAAAATATCGCTACTTTGTTATCCTATAAAAGTTCAAGGTTTGTTATAAGGCTAAAAGGATTGAGTCGTAATTCACAAATGAAAGCAACCGGGATACTTTTTGACCCGCGCAATGCACATCTATGCAAGCATGTTAAGGCTAAGAATGATTAAAGGTCTGTTTACTTTAACTTAAAATTCGTTCAGTTCAATTCAGTTCATTTCAGTTCAGCTCCAATCAGTTCAGTTCAGCTATTTTCAATTGAAGTAAACATGCCCTAAGGGTAGGGTTGGTTAGTGGACATGGTCCACAATGAGCAAGTGGTTAGGATAAGAATAATACTACGTTCGTTTTCATAATTGCAACATTTCAAAAGTTGCATTATTCATATTTTAAGTTTTGATTTAATTTTATGATTAATGTATAAAGAATAATATAGTCAATATGGATGTTGTTTGATTCGTCTTAGTGTGCACTTTATTAATATACAGTTTTTATAGTTTATACAAATATATAATTAGAGTTATAAATTGTTGAAAATGTGCCTCAACAAGTGTGAAAAGTGAATTGTTGCATCTAAAAAGGACGGAGGGAGTAAGAATTTTGTTGGACAACGATTTTTATTGAACAATTTTGTGTGTCAGTGTGTGTTCGCACGCGCTAGATAGTCACAAGAGCTAATAACGCATGCAATCTCTTGAAATTGGGATGAAATCTTTAAATAATTGAGTTATTTCTCACTCACAACAAGACTAAGTAGTTGTTAATTACGATAGGATTAAATTGTAGGTTAATTGTTACGAGGGATACGTATACATTTTTGTCTCAATTGTTCCTTATCTTTTGGTGCTAGAAAGCCACAAGGGAGGGGAAGAGAATCAATTCGAAAATATTCTGAGATTGAAAGTTTATAAATTTGGTTGTTAACGACCTGCCTAAGACTTGTGGCCATTGTCGCTCTTTTTATATGACTCACATAAGTCTCGAACCACACTTAACATGAAAATAGCTATACAATGATGTTAGGCTATAAGGTACTTGTTCAATTATTCTAAGATGTTTGGCCTAACCTGTTGAATCGTTAATGGTAGTAAGTGTAACAGATAAAACCATCTATAGTTTAGGCGAATATTGAAGTGGGATTATACTTAAGAAAAATTGAAGCTTATAATGATAGATCGACAAGCTTTAGGCAATGGCCAATGGTTGCTGTGTTCTTTTCCCCATTTTCATCTACCTCATATGGAAAGTTGTTAAAGAAAAAGGGAAAGGAAGGAAAATCACTTGGCTTATGTATTACTCCGTATTTCCAAGTTATTTTTTCATGTGTATTCAAATTATTTTCATTACTATGCATGAAATGCTTAGGTGTATTTTTAAAGTTTAATTATAGAGTATAAAATCTTTTTATGGACCTCAACTACAAGTTACATGCAATATTAAATTACAATAATCAAACATTGTAATTATTTTATATATTAATTACTTTATAGTAATTAATTAGTAATTTGGCCCAGGCGATGTCCGGGATTAATTTCAATTATCAAATACGTTATTATTTATAAGTTTTTATAATTTTTTTATTATCTTTTTTGTCATTTTTTGGCTCTTGTGAAATATATATAGATTATTTTTCCATGGTAAGCTTGTATTATTAAAATAAGCCTTTATTTTTTGAGATAAAAATAACAATTATCACACAATTGGGATAAGGAAATGTGTTAGCAATAATCAATTATCATACCTCTTGGAGTTGTACATATTTGAGCAAGTAATTTTAATTATATGTACTCTTGTAGTTATAGCGCAACATTTTATTATATTTTATTGTGAATAACTTATCAACAAAACCAAAGTGAATTGATGAATGTATACTTACATTGTATTTCAAAGATCAAAAGATGAATTCTTAGTGGTTACATATTTTTTGGATAGAGCTTATATACATGGCACTATATTAACGACAAACCGTCAACCGGTCAATGTTAATGAAGGATTTCATCACATATATTCACACAATCACACAAAATTCAGTTACTACGGGGTACTTGTTTATTTTCTCCCTTCACAAAAACTTGAATAAATACAACCATAACTTTACAAGGACAATGTATAGGTGACACGTGGGGATATCCGGGCTTATGGCATGGCATGCCATATTAACTTCACTTTCCTCCTCTCGTATGCGTAGTGCCTCTAGTTGTTTATAAAGGAAGCCTAGACTAACCTCATGCTTTTCTTTTCACCAAATTTACTACTAACCCTAAATTCTGGTTTCTTGTTTTCGTCTAGTTACTTGGACTAACAAACCCAAAAAAAAAAAATGAACAACTCTCTTCTTGCTTCTTTGCTTCTTGGTTTTGTTTGCTTTGCCTTTCTGCATAATTCGGTAAATCCAATTGATATCCTTTATTTTTCGACTTTCATTCCATCTTTTAAATTGCATGCGTTAAAATATGTTTTGAATTTATATTTATCTTTTTTTCGATCAATCTTATACTCGTAACAAAATCAATCAATAGAATTAAATTATTATTTACGAGTCTGTCTTTTTATTTTTTTGTCACAATAATTCGTGATGAGCATTCATATTATGATATTAGTTTTAGGCTTTTAGCATAATGCAACTCTTTCTATAGTGATCATGCATCTTCCTTTTCTCCATCTTTGGTCTATAAAGTTGTATTAACCCTCCTAATTGATAAATAGGTCTTTGTCAATACTACATATACCGAAAATCACACTAACAAGGTATATTTTACATAAATGTTGCTTTAAAAGTTTTACTCTGATTTTAGCATGCAATATAAATACGTATAAAATTTATAAAGTACACTCCTTATTAAAATGAGTTATGTGTTCCAATTTGTGTTGTTCTCCATATAATATTCAGAGTTCATATGGATCAGGAAGTCTAAAAATCACACGTAAGTTGTTCAGTTCCCCCCTTGTGCAAAGTTGATTAATTGTGAATCTAATTATAAGTATTATAGTGCGTATTTGTGCTAGCATAAATTAAATAGAAAACCTACTTAATTTATTGTGCTCATGTTGCATCATTCTTGCCCTTTGCATTAGCAAATTTTTTGTTTCCTCAATTCTATAAATGCCGGTGCTAAATTTGTGTTTTGCGCGGTCCACAATACACACATCTTTGATCATTAATAATTATAGTATTCTCTAATTATATTCATCGAAATGCGTGGTTTAAATTTCTAATTATATTTTGAAAAATTCTAAAAATTACTGTAATGTGAATAATTTGTGTTTAGAGGTATTTGTATTTTGTGAAAAAATTTACATTCTCGAGTTAAAGTGAATTCGTTAGGAACAAAATGGTACACTTACCGTATGAAAGTGTTAAGCTACTTGATTATATTATTAGATTACGTATAAATTTAGAGTCTACTCTTATTTATTGAAAACAACTGAACTGACATGCTTGGAGCTGGACTTAACTAGATTGACCTGAGTGGAGTTGAACTAAACCGAACTATTAGAGCTGAATTGAACTCAACTCAAAATAGTTAAAATGAGTTGTTTAAGAGAGAAGGAAATCAGAAACTGGATTGAACTGATTATAGTTGAACTGATGAATTGATTAGAGTTAAACTAAATTAAACGATTATAGTTGAACTGATGAATTGATTAGAGTTAAACTAAATTAAACTAAAATTAAGCTCAAATGAACGGCCCCTAAAATGAACATACTACATTACTTTGATTACTACTTCATGGATAATGGAGAGTGGAAGAGGTAAGTGACATTGTGAATTGAAAGCCACAGGTACTAATATTAAAATCTATAGTCATTTTCATGCTGGGCCATTGAAATCCTATTCTCTTAAAAGGAAATAAATTTGAAATACCACCTAAGGAGGAGTATTTACTTTTTGATGACTCCGTAATTATTACTACGTATTTCAATATTGAGCAATCCTAATTTTGTTTTTGTTCAGTGGATGTGGTGTTTTAAAGTACATGGTCACAAGTTTGAATTGTAATTCGTTCATTTATAATATGTATAACTCTTGTAGTTTTGGTCAAGTGAGTCATGGACTCATGGCTTGTAACCCAAGGCCGGGGTGATTCATAGGTATAAGCAAAGTAATACGCACTAGTAATTTAAATCTTTATTGTATTGATTACCAGTTAAAGCATCACTTGATGCTACACTTTATAATAATATTGGAGTGTTCCTTATTTATATTAACTACAAATAATTACTCCCTATATCAAAACGTGACGACAAATAAATAATTGTGTTATGTAAAATATGTTAGTAATAATATGGAAGTTGGAACCTGTTGGTCTATCACTAGCTCTATTAGTTGATTTAGAGTGATATCATATACTACTATGGGCCTTGTTTGTTTTGACGGAAAACACTTTTCATGTAAAATAATTTTTTAAGAAAAATAGTTTTATGGCAAACAAATTGTAAAAATAAATAAATTATTCTTTTGCTTGTTTTGATGGAGGAAAATCCATATGAAAAAGGATATTGAAGGGAACATGGGAGAAAGAAGCAAGGAAAGGAATAGAAGAGTAAGAAAATGAAGACAGATTATCTGACATACTTTGTTAGCAAAAAGAAAATGAATTTTGTTTAATTTTTTAAGGAGAAGTTTTCCGTCTTTAAAAAGTTGTTCTCCCCCCTTTACCAAACACAAACAATACAAAATGAAGATATGATGAAAAATCGTTTTCCTCCAGAGCAAACAAAGCCTTAGTCCTTATTAATGAGTTAATACACGGAAAAGTGATAATGGAATTATGGAAGTATGAAACTTGAAAGAGCTAGTATGACAAGGGAGAAAATTAGAAACCTAACAATAATTGACTACTCAACCTTCCTATTAACTTGACTTTGGTTGTTGAATTGACCAGAATGCCCTTCCCAGTGCACAAGGAGGTGTAGCAAGACTCATTATCATAAGCCATGCATGTTCTTCTGTCAGAAGTGTTGCAGAAATGCTTATGTGTGCCACCGGGGTATTTTGGGAACAAAGATGTTTGCCCTTGCTACAATAATTGGAAAACTAAGAGGGGTGGTCCAAAATGCCCTTGATGCATCTATACTTAATGATAATTATTACGTATCTTTGTCATGTTTAATTTTATGATGCCTTAAAATCAATAAATACAGAGCTATATGATGCCATTGTGCGAGCACTTGTTTTCTTTACCGCAACTAGCAAAGAGGTGTACTTACTACATAAGTATGCACGGATAATCATAGCAATGCTAAACGCTAATGTTCATTTTGGGTATCTACCCGGTTTACCAGATGTTAGTGTCTTTCAATGCTTGTTGCAAACTTGACTTATGGTAAGTCAAATGAGAAAATTTTACATGCGACGGGGCTTGAACTTGAGACCCTCCTTAATTAGTATAAAATGTTTATCACTTGAACTGACCGTAACCAGTAATGTATGCCAATGTTGTTCTCAACAACAATATAAGCAATCGTCACGCTTTCAATCATATAAGTAAAAATTGTTAATCATAAGTTACAAGAAAAAAACATAAGTGGATTACCATTGGTCATAAGAGTCTCTTTTCTGTTAGGGTTCCTCTAGGGTTCTCTGATTAGAAGTTGAGTTGGTGTCTTGGCTTTCAACTGCTAGTGCGAGTGTTAGGTTTTGAGTATGGCGAGTGACATAATTAATGGGTGTGAACGCTTAACGATTCGCAGTGACGAAGATGATATTGCGGATTTGGAAGGAATCAATCCTGAAAACAATAATGACCAAATTGCGTTATCCTTGGTGGGACGGTTGCATACAATCAGGGCATACAATTTCGAAGCCATGCAAAAAACCCTAAAACAAATCTGGGCACTTTCGAAAGGTGTTATATTCAGGGCAATCGAAAATAACTTGTTTATAGTGCAATTTTTTCAGTGGAGAGATAAGGAAAAGGTATTAGATGGTGCACCATGGCATTTCGATAATCATCTTATCCTTTTGAAAGAAGTGACAGGGGATGAGCAACCGGAATCAATGGAATTAAACACGTGCCCTTTTTGGGTGCGATTATACAATTTGCCCTTGGATAGTAGGTCAAATGCTGAAGTGCGTGTGATTGCTGGTAAAATTGGATCAATAATGGAGATAGAGGAAGATTGTTTAGGGTGGGATATATCGAGAAGGGCGAGGGTTTTGCTGGATGTAACGAAACCGTTGAAACGAGTACAAAAAATACGAGATAAGTGGGGTAATATCAAAACGGTGGAGATCAAATATGAACGACTACCACTGTTTTGTTTTACTTGTGGACTAGTGGGGCATGTTTATAAAGATTGTGCAAATTTAGAGGATGAAGAGGCTGAAAAGGGGAAGACTTGGGGACAGTGGCTACGTGCATCCCCGAGGCGAGGAAGATTAAAGATGAAAGAGGAGGTGCAAAGTATGAGGGAGGGAAAGAAGCTGATATTCGAACCAAAATCAAATAAAAAATATACGGGGAAGATGGATGAGAAGGTGGGAGAGGGGAGTGTGCATGGAAGGAGTGAAGAGGTGCAGGTGCATGTGTGTAAGGAGAAAGAGGATAACATGTCCTCCACAATTGTTGTAGGACCTGTTGAACAGACAGACTTGGGCTCGAAAGATATGACTACAGGTGAACATGTTGAGAGGCAGCAGAGGGGAGAGTGTGAACATCAATTAGGAGACCCAAAAGGTAGTGGGGGAAAGTGGAAGCGCATAAAGCGTACAGAGGTGAAAGAGGGATACATTGTGGACCAGTTGGGGAAACGTGTGAGGATGGAAGAGGATGAAAATTGTAAGATGGATGGAATGCAAAAGAAACGGCTCGTTAACTCAGATTATACAGGTGTGGGACCTATGGCGGAGGTTGGTGACGACCAACCCCGCCGTACCCAATGAAAATACTTTGTTGGAATTGTCGGGGACTGGGCAACCCCCGGACAGTTTGCCAGCTCCATAAATGGAGCAGTAGATATGCCCCCGACATAGTGTTCTTGTCGGAAACTTTGATGGAGAGGGTGTATGTGGAAGGGTTAAAAGGGAGGATTGGCTTCGACCATGCGTTTGGAGTGTCATGTGAAGGAAGGGCGGGAGGTCTTTGCATTCTTTGGCAAGAGGCAGTGGAGTTTAATCTAGTCTCCTTCTCACAGCATCATATTTGTGGTGATGTCAAAGGAGGGGAAGATGGCTTGGTGTGGAGATTTGCTTGGATTTATGGCTGGGCAAAATGGGAGGAGAAAAGTAGGACTTGGGACCTCATTCGAAGATGTTACATGGAAAGCACGTTACCTATCATCTTTGGGGGGGATTTTAATGAAATTTTGTCTATGCAAGAGAAGGAAGGAGGTGCAATGGAAGGGAGAAGAAGCATGAGAGATTTTCATGATGTTGTAAATGAATGTAAGCTGCGTGATTTAGGCCATATGGTAGCGTGGTATACCTGGGAAAGAGGGAAGACGGCGGAGACAAGGGTGCGAGAGAGGCTTGATAGATACTTGGCTTCTTCAACATGGTGTGACATGTACCCGAATATGGAGGTGGCACACTTAATGCGTTACAAATCGGACCATCTCCCGACCTTATTGCGTGAAAAGAAGTGGCGAAGGAATTTAGGTGGGGGACGGAAGGAATTCAAATTCGAGACGGCATGGCTGTTGGAAGATGGATGTGAAGCTATAGTTAAGGAGGCTTGGGAGCTCTCGTGTGGGGAGAATGTGGTGTCACGGGTGAGTGAAGTGGCGAAGAGGTTGAAAGTTTGGAGTGGGACTCAACTGCATGGGCTGGGAAAACGTATAAAAGAGGTTGAAATGAAGTTGGCTATAGCTCAAGCAAAGGAGATAACGTCCATTTCGTGTAAAGAATGTAGTGAGCTGGAAAAGGATCTAGATGGTCTGAATGATAAGTATGAAGCTTATTGGGCTCTGAGATCGAGAGTTAATGAGGTATGGGATGGAGACCGCAATACTAAATATTTTCACCATAAAGCTTCCCAACGCAAAAGAAGGAACACGATTACAAAGCTGGTAGATGGCGAGGGTGTAGTACGGACGGAAATGGAGCAGATTGAAAAAAAATTTCTCAATTATTTCACTAACTTATTTACTACTAACAACCCTTCTTGTGATCAAATGCAGTATGTACTTTCTTTTGTAAATCATATGGTGACAGATGGCATGAATAGGTTGTTGTTAAGGCCTTACTCAAAAGAGGAAGTCTATGAGACACTAAAGGAAATGCAGCCTTGTAAGGCTCCGGGTCCGGATGGTTTTCATGCAGTTTTCTACCAAAAATTTTGGGGGATAGTAGGAGACGAGGTGGCAAAATTTGTGATCGATATTCTGCATGGGGGACTGATTCCGAGCGCTTGCAATCACACAAACATCGCCCTGATACCTAAGGTAAGATCGCCATCCCAACCAAGTGAATACAGGCCAAGTCTTTGCAACGTGTTATATAAACTAGTCTCTAAGTGCATTGTGCTTCGCCTAAAAAATATTTTGCCAACCATAATCTCCGAACAACAAAGTGCCTTTGTTCCTGGTAGACTCATAACAGATAATGCCTTAATTGCTTTGGAAATTTTTCATACTATGAAACGGCGAAGCAAAAGTAAAAGAGGGGTGGTAGCCATGAAATTAGACATGAGTAAGGCCTACGACAGGGTTGAATGGGGTTTTTTACGGAAACTCTTAATTACGATGGGTTTTGATAGTAGTTGGGTGAGTTTGATCATGAAATGTGTTTCGACAGTGTCTTACTCAGTGATAATAAATGGGGACTGTTATGGGGAGTTAAAGTCCTCGAGAGGATTACGGCAAGGGGACCCTTTGTCTCCGTATTTGTTTATTATGATAGCTGACGCTTTGTCAAGGATGATTCAGGGGGATATTGCGAGGAGAGCCTTGCATGGGGTGAAAGCGAGTCGTGGTGGTCCGGAAATCTCCCATCTTCTTTTTGCTGATGATAGCCTATTATTTACTAGGGCTAACCGACAGGAATGCTCGAGAATAGTTGAGATTCTCAACCAGTATGAAGTGGCATCGGGTCAGAAAATTAATCTTGATAAGTCGGAAGTGTCTTTTAGTAGAGGAGTTGAGGTTGATAAGCAAGAAGAGCTGATTGATATCTTAGGCATGAGGAGGGTAGAGAAGCATGGCAAATATCTAGGGATACCCACTATTATTGGCAAAGCAAAAAAGGATGTCTTTGAAGCAATTGTGGAGAGGGTCAGGAAGAAAATCCAAGGTTGGAAGGCAAAGCTTTTGTCAAGGGGAGGGAAAGAGGTACTACTAAAAGCGGTCGTGCAAGCAATACCAACTTACATAATGGGAATATAAAAGGTACCAGGGAACATCATACAAAAATTGCACTCGGCAATGAGTCAGTTTTGGTGGGGGAATCGGAGTGACAAAAGAGGGAAGCATTGGAGGAGTTGGGAAGCTATGTGTGAGCCGAAATTTTTGGGAGGCATGGGATTTAGGGATTTATACTCTTTCAATGACGCACTGCTTGGTCGTCAAGCCTGGAGAATTTTCAGGCATGAGAATTCGTTAGTAGGGAGGGTTTTCAAAGGAAAATATTTTCCAAAGTCTACTATGTTAGAGGCGCCTCTAAGTCATGTTTGTAGCTTTTATTGGAGAAGCATATGGAGTACGATTGAGCTTATCAAAAAGGGGGCCATATGGAGGGTGGGTAATGGGTCAGAGGTTAAAATATGGGATGATCCGTGGTTAGTTGATGATGAGAATCGCTTCGCCACGACTGCTAGAAGGGGTGAGCTTGAGAGAGTTTGTGATCTCATTGACTTTGACAGCATGGAATGGAACATTACTCTAGTGGATGAGCTCTTCAATGAGCGTGATAAGAAGTGCATCCTAGGCATACCTCTGAGTGCAAGGCTTCCACGGGATGAGATGGTTTGGGCATTCTCGAAGGATGGGAATTACACTGTTAAAACTGCATACTTAATAGCTAAAGGGTGCAATTTAGATGACTTCCACAAGGCTTGGGTAGATGTATGGAGAATGGAGGTGAGCCCCAAGGCTCGGCACTTTCTATGGAGGCTATTCACAAGCACTCTCCCAGTGCGTAGTCTTCTTAAACAACGTCACATAATTGATAATGCGAGCTGCCCGTGGTGCTTAAGGGAGGAAACCCCAAGTCACGCCATTTTCGAATGCAGGAGAGTGCGAGAACTATGGGAGGTGTGTGGCTGCAAGGACATGATTCCTGCGGAAGAAAGGACTTCAATGTGTGATCTCGTGGCTAGCTGGAATAACGTGGACAACAAAGTGAAGCAGAGGGGAGTTTTTCTGGCTTGGTGCATATGGTTCGAGAGAAACCGAAAGGTCTTCGAAAATACATCTATACCGAACTCCATGATAGTAGATAGGGTGAACAGGTTGGTAGACGACCATGGGAAATATATGCAGCGAATTTATCATGGACAGGGGAAGCTGGGCACTGCAACTACGAAGACATGGCAACCTCCAATGGAAGGGTTTGTAAAGGTGAATGTAGATGCTTGCCTTGCTGTGGAAGGATGGGTGGGCCTCGGAGTAGTAGGGCGAGATGACAGGGGGCAGGTGCTGTTCACTGCAGTTCGGAGGGTGCAGGCGTGGTGGTCTCCAGCTGTGGCCGAGGCGAAGGGGGTTGAATGGGCGGTAAAGCTAGCGCGGAGGATGGGGTATAGCTTGGTGACAGTTGAGACGGACTGCATGGAACTTGCAAACAAGTTAACGAAGAGGACTGTTTTTGTCTCGGAGCTGGATAAAGTGGTGGGTGATATTCTCGAGTTGGGGCTCTGCTTTCAAGCTCTTTCATGGAGTCATGTGAAGCGAGAAGGGAATTTGGTCGCACATAACCTTGCTAGATTAGTACCTGTAGGTGTAGATCAAATGTGGGAGGGGTCTTATCCTCCTGAAGTCTCTCCTTATGTTGTAATTTACTGCCTTCTTATTGATTAATAGANATTACACTGTTAAAACTGCATACTTAATAGCTAAAGGGTGCAATTTAGATGACTTCCACAAGGCTTGGGTAGATGTATGGAGAATGGAGGTGAGCCCCAAGGCTCGGCACTTTCTATGGAGGCTATTCACAAGCACTCTCCCAGTGCGTAGTCTTCTTAAACAACGTCACATAATTGATAATGCGAGCTGCCCGTGGTGCTTAAGGGAGGAAACCCCAAGTCACGCCATTTTCGAATGCAGGAGAGTGCGAGAACTATGGGAGGTGTGTGGCTGCAAGGACATGATTCCTGCGGAAGAAAGGACTTCAATGTGTGATCTCGTGGCTAGCTGGAATAACGTGGACAACAAAGTGAAGCAGAGGGGAGTTTTTCTGGCTTGGTGCATATGGTTCGAGAGAAACCGAAAGGTCTTCGAAAATACATCTATACCGAACTCCATGATAGTAGATAGGGTGAACAGGTTGGTAGACGACCATGGGAAATATATGCAGCGAATTTATCATGGACAGGGGAAGCTGGGCACTGCAACTACGAAGACATGGCAACCTCCAATGGAAGGGTTTGTAAAGGTGAATGTAGATGCTTGCCTTGCTGTGGAAGGATGGGTGGGCCTCGGAGTAGTAGGGCGAGATGACAGGGGGCAGGTGCTGTTCACTGCAGTTCGGAGGGTGCAGGCGTGGTGGTCTCCAGCTGTGGCCGAGGCGAAGGGGGTTGAATGGGCGGTAAAGCTAGCGCGGAGGATGGGGTATAGCTTGGTGACAGTTGAGACGGACTGCATGGAACTTGCAAACAAGTTAACGAAGAGGACTGTTTTTGTCTCGGAGCTGGATAAAGTGGTGGGTGATATTCTCGAGTTGGGGCTCTGCTTTCAAGCTCTTTCATGGAGTCATGTGAAGCGAGAAGGGAATTTGGTCGCACATAACCTTGCTAGATTAGTACCTGTAGGTGTAGATCAAATGTGGGAGGGGTCTTATCCTCCTGAAGTCTCTCCTTATGTTGTAATTTACTGCCTTCTTATTGATTAATAGAGGTTTTTTTTTCAAAAAAAAAAAAAAAAACCAACAATATTAGGAAAATATAAAATATGGAAAATATATTGTCCAATATATTTTCTAGACTTATGTTAGAAAGATAGAATATTACGAAATAATATCTCTTGTGTCATTGTTTAATAATGTTATATATCTATTACATAGTTTATTGTCATGTTTTCTAAGTTGTTATATAGGCTATTATATATAGCCCGTTGTTATTGAATATGAATAAGAGAACAAGCCATTAAGTCATAAACTCATTGAGGGTTCTTCCCCAATTCTTATCATGGTGTCAGAGCCGACGATCCTGACTCGTTATCCATCCCATAAGGGAGGGCCAAGAAGATGCAAACTGGAAGGTATTTGAAGACTATTTGGAGCAATTAGCCACCCAATAGATTGTGAGTGCCTTAAGTAGGGGTTTGTTTACTTCATGTTGGTAGCTCAAGAAAAGAAGGCCCAACGAGGATGTTTGCATCATATCCAGATTGCAGAGTATATTTGGGCTCACATTTGAGAGGGAGTGTTGAGAGAATAAACCCACACGCAAATCACACATTGAAGAATGAGAGGGAAAATGACTAACATATAAGCCTAGAGGGCTACTCCTCATAATCTCATATTACCAAGTGGTTTTATGATGAAACCCCGATGAACTTGTGTGTAGTTATTCTCACCTTTGGTGTAATTTGGCCCAATAAGGTTTGTCAAACAACACAACATTTCCCTTTATGATGTCAACAAAGTGTTTTTCCAACAATTGTGTTCTCCTCATAAGAATATTTTTTCCCAATAAGTTCCAACTCGTACTATTAAGTTTCTATTCATTTTAAATTCTCCAACAAGTGTCGGTCATTTTATTTTCATTAAATGAGTTTCAATTCATTCAATCTATTCTAATAACTCTATTTCATATAAGTTCTTGTCTTAACTCGCAAAGAAAAATGCTATTATGCTAAAATTTCATGCTATTAACCGTTAGATTTTCACTAAATACTTAATAGAAGCATTTCAATTCCCTCTTTTTGCAAGTTGATAAATGATGATTGTTTAATCGAATGTGATTTTACTAAAATTAGCGAGTCACATAACATATATGTAGACATTTAATAATTAGAAACCAGACGCCCCTAGATATATATTATGTAACTCGCTAATTTATTACATTGAGAACGTATTGACCACAACTCGATACAATGACTATACATTAATAATTTAATACATTGTTTTATACCTAATTCTTTTTTATCAATGAATTCTTGAAATATATTCATACAACAATGTATTTTCTTTGTACGGAGTATATATTGATGACTAATTCTTGTATATTATTGAGTTATTCTTATGTATTGATTAATTACTTTTATATATAGACAATATACTCTGTAATTCTTTTGTATCAATGCTTAATTCTTATGGAAAGTACTTACTCTTATAGATAGATATGTTACTCTGATCTCATCTATATATACTAGGTATATACAGATTTATAATTTAATAATCCTCTTTTATAGTTCTTTTTACTCAAATTGTTCTTGACTAATTATGTTTCATCACTACGTTAATAACTACGTTTACCATCATAAAAAGAAAAAAAACTATGGACGAATTATCACATTCTCAACTTAAAAGCACTTCGTGAATTCTTACCTTTGATTTAATGAATTCTTAAAACTACTCGTTTTTGAATAAATTCAATTAATGAATGACTATTTGGATTGATTTGGGAGCATTTTCATAACGATTTTATCATCGTATCAAAGGTAAGCATTCATTAAATCAAGTGGCATCTACATCTAGTACGTAAATCAATAAGATCTAATATACGGAAACAAGTTTCACATCTAAAACAATTAAATAAAAGCATACTTGAGCGCAACTCTTGGAGGATGGATTCAAAGATCAAATTTCTCGTTAACATCGATGTCTGTGCATCTTTACAGGCAGAAATCTTCATAACATGTGCTATAACTGCCTTAAATGGAGAAATTGTACCATATATTACACTTTTTTGAACAACCATCATCTTCCTTACTACTTTGACCCAATAAACACCACCACGAAACTGACGACGCAGTACAAAAAACCTTTTGAAAAGGACTAATGACCCCGAAAAGAGGATTGATAGCTCTCCTAATAAGAGACTCAATTATTAACCAAACTAATAAAAAAAATTGCAAAAACATAACCTAACAAGGAAATTTGGGGCTTACCATCGAGTTTTTCATCCATGATCGCCCCTAAACTTTTTAATTTTTTGGGATGCAATCGGCTAGAGAGGGAATTAGGGTTTTTTTATGTTCCCGATGTATATAATTCGAACATTAAATCACGTTGCTCTACATAAGTTTTAACAAAACAAATAAAATATATTTGGGCGAAAATGATATTTTCTTAATTGGCTCGTCTAACGCTCCAACACGGCCAATATCACGAGCCAATAAAAAGTCAAACGCATCCGACTGCACCAGAAGGCACCCAAAAAGTCACAACAAATTCAAAATTAACTTTCCCGCCAAACCCCCCTTTCTCTTTCCCCTTTCCCCTTTCCAATTTCAAAACTCAACACCATTGCCCAATTCCAGAAACAAACACCAACTCTTCTGAGTCGCATCTCGTGACCCGCTCCCAACTCACTTCAAAACCCTAATTTTCACTTCCAACTCAACTTTTCAACCACAAAATCGAAAAAAATGGGGACAGAGGCAAACTCAAACGATTCTCCAACCACCGAGTCAACAACAACTCACCACCAGAGTTCTCGAACTCCGAGACTCTTCATCAAAGAAATGGTGATGCGCAATTTCAAGTCTTACGCCGGCGAACAACGCGTTGGTCCTTTTCACAAGGTTAGGTTTTTTTTTTTTTTTTTTTTTTTTTTTTTTTTTTAACATTTGATTGTTATGAAATTCGTTGCCATTTAATCGCTTTTGTTTTTTCTTTTCATTGAATTGAATTTTCGTGTTTTCGCAGAGTTTTTCGGCGGGGTGTTGGCCCTAAGGTTAGTGGTAGAGCAAGTGATTGATGCTATGGCTTTCGTCTTCGGAAAAAGTGCCAAACAAGTAAAGATTGATTGAATTGATTGATTGTATGAAAAAAGTGTTTGTTGCGAAAATTGAGATGAATTTGATTTTTTTTGGTTAGAAATTAAGTTGCAAGGTGAATGTTTGGTACTATGCCATTCAGTAAGATTTATTCGAATTATGGTTCATTTTTTTGAAGTTTGATTTGAGGAACAAGTACAAAATTGAGTGTTCGGTTGTAAAAATGAGATGAGTTGTTATTAGGTCAATAAATTGAATTGATTTTGGTATTTAGGACATTAGGGTTTGGGATGAATTGACGATTTCTTCAATGTTCAATTGCTTAGTGAATGCTGTGAATTTGGAACTTGCAGATGAGATTGAAACAAGTTTCCGAGCTTAATTAATTTTTTTTAATTTTAATCTTTTTTCGTGAGGCTGAGTGCGATCGGGGAGGGGAGGAGGTTCCCATTTTCTTTTCCCCCCCTCTCCCCCTCTTCTCCGTGGTGGGGGAGGGGGGGGGGAGGACGGAAGGGGGAGGGGGGGGCGGGAGGTGAAGGGCGGGGAAGGGGGAAGGGAGCGGAAGGGGGAAAGAGGGGAGGAGGGGCGACGCGGTGCGGGGGAGGGAAAGGAGACGAGGGGGAGGGAGGGAAGGAGGCTCCCGCGGTAAAGCAAGAGGGGGGGGGGGGGTAGGGTGGAGGGGGGGGTGGGGGGGGAAGGGGGGGGAGGGGGCGGGGAAACGGGGAAAGGGGGGGAAAAAGTGGTGGGGGGAGGGGGGAGGGGGGGGAGGGGCGTGGAGGAGGGAGGAGGAAAAGGGGCGGGGAGGAGGGAGAAGAGGGATGGGGGGGGGGATAGGGTGGGAGGAAAGGGGGGAAGGGAAGGGAGGGAGAAGGGAGGGAGGAAGGGGGGAGCGGGGGGGGGGGATGTGGGGCTGAGGCGGGGGGGGGGGAAGAAAGGGAGGAGGAAAAGGGGGGAGGGGAGGAATAAAAGGGGAGGAGGCGGGGAATAGTTGGGGGAGGTGGGGGGGTAGGGGGGGGGAAAAAGGAGGGGGGAGGGCAGGAGGTGGGGCAGGTGGGAGATGGAGGGAGGTGAAGGGGGGGGGGGGGGGGAGGGGAAGGCGGAGGGAGAAAAAGGGGAGGGGGGGGGGAGGGGGGGAAGGGGGGTAAAGAAGGGAAAGAGGGAGGGGGGGACAGGAGAAGGGGATGGGGAGGAAAGAGGCAGGGGGGGGGGGGGGGGAGGGGGGGGGGGAGGAGAGGGTGGGGGAGGGGGGGAGGTGGAGGGGAGGCGGGATAGATGGGGAAAGGAACACATATGGGAGGGAGGCAAATGGAAGTGGGCGGGCGGGGGGTGAATCTCGGGGGGGAGGACGGGGAGAAAGGGAGGGGCGGGAAGGAGGGGTGGAAAGGGGGAGGATGGGTATATAGGACAATAATTAAAGGAGGGGGGGAGGGGGGGGGGGGGGGGGAAGGGGGGACTGAAATTGCAGGGGTGGGGGAAAGGGGGGGGGGGGGGGGGCAGGAGGGTGAGGGATGGGGGGATGGAAGGGGGTAGGGGTGGGAAGATAGGGGGGACTGATGGGGGAGGTTTTGAGTAATGGAGATAGGAAAGGTGTGGTTGTGTAGGGTTGAGGGTAGAATTACTTTATTGTATAATTTTTGTGTGGGTTTTGGGGTGATGTGTCTGTTTTTGTTATTAGATTAAGTTGAATTATGTTCTGTAGTTAATTTGGTTGTGATATTTGATTTCTTTGTTTTCTTTATTTATTTTATTGTTTTTATAAATTTTTTTTATTTTTTTTTTTATTCATAACTCTACCAATCATCAGAATTGGTAGTGCTGGTGTGTCAGTCCATTTTCAAGAAATCTTGATTTGGTAAATATGTTTGTTCGCAGTTTCTCATATTGTTTTCAAAAGTATGGCTAGGGGAGTTGTGGTTGATGCATTAAAGGGATCCCATGCTTGTATGAATTGTTGTTTTGATTGTGTTATGTAGGATGATGGTGATTATGAAGTTGTTCCAGGGAGTGAGTTGTGATTACTCGGGTTGCGTTACGGACAACTCCTCGAAGTATTACATTGATAATAAAGGAAGTAATTTTACCGAAGTCACAAGTAAATTAAAAGCGAAAGGCGTTGACTTGGATAATAATCGATTTTTGATCCTTCAGGTTCTTCTGGTTTTTTTTGAAATACTATGTAATACTTTTGAACTCATAATGTTTAGAAGGTTTCTATGTTGGTTGGGTTCTAATTAGGGTGAGGTTGAACAAATTCGTTAATGAAGCCGAAAGCTCAAGGGCCTCATGATGAAGGCTTTCTTGAATATTTGAAGATATAATGGAACTAATAAATATGTGGAGAAGATGAGGAGTCCTCTAAGCAGTGAGTGCATGAAGGAACTCAATACATTTTTGCAGTCAACAGTTTTTATTAATTTCTATTAATCTATAGAGAAGCTGCACCATTCTATGGCTGCATTCTGTTAGTAAAGTTTAGTTGTGAGCTGCTTTGCATTGTGCTGAAACTCATGCGGGTTAGAAAAGTTTCTACTTTGTTGAGGATTGTCGTTTTCTCTTTTTAACAGGCTAGAGAATTAAATGAGAAGAGATCTGGAGTTGTGCAGATGGTCAAGTTGGCAGAGAAAGAAAGAGATGCGTTAGAGGTATTTTACTGTCTATGCTTCATAGTAGCCTTTTTACTCTTCCAAATGACGGGACAAATTAGAATCTGTAATGAATTTGTATTTTCTTGACTTCCAGGCGTGAAGAATGAGGCAGAAGCTTATATGTGAAAGAGCTATCGCTCCTGAAATGGCAAGAAAAAGCTACCAAACTTGCTGGTGAAGACAATGATGCTAAAATGGATGAGCTGCCAACAAACTTGTCCAGCTTGGAAGAGTTTGAAATCTAAAAGGTAATCTAGGTTATACGTAATAAAATGTATTTTTCTAACATTAGTTTGTTTTCTAAGATCTACAATTGTTTCAGAGAGGAGATTCATGGAAATAAAGGTATTGAAGGAGCTTGAAACTTTGCACAAAAAGTACCTCAAAAGACAAGAGGTTTGTTTTTGACTTCGAAGTTCAAACCTTAAGTCAATATTGAAATAGTTACTCATCATAGATTCAGTAGTTGGTTTCAGCTGGTCAGTGGATTGTGTTGACTTTGTCAATTTGTTATACATGTTGAAAAATCCAGGAACTCGATAATGACTCAGAAATTGCAAGGAGGACTTTAAGGAGTTCGAAAGGCAAGATGTTAAGTACCGTGAAGATTTCAAGCACATGAGCAAAAGATAAAGAAGCTTGAAGATAGAATTGAGAAGGTAGGTCTAATAGTGGTTGACAAACATACCAGCCTTGACATGCTTCTGATATTTTGTGAAACAATAGGATTCGTCTAGATTAATGACTTCACAAAGGATTCTGAGAAAGCCACACAAGCAATTCCTAAATTGGAGGGAGATATTCCCGAGCTTCAAAAGCAGTTAGTGGAAGAAGAGAAAGTCTTAGAAGAAATAAATGAGAAATCTAAAGGTTTGTTCACCTTTCATGGAACTTTATTGAGTTTTGTTGTGAATAAATAATTGATGTACCTTGCTGATATTTTCATGCTGGCTACTTGAGTTGTAAATCTCAAATGATTACTGGACCTTTTGAAGCCTTTATGTACTCAGTAATTTAGGATTCTATCCTTTGTGTATCTTTGTTTAAAGTCCATATCCTTTTATTGTGTTTGATCTTTGTCAAGTACTATCGATCCCCCTGCCAGATGACATACAGTCAAGGGCTGTGTTCATGGTTTGTGACATTACTTCTTGATGGTTTATAGCAATTCTTCTACTTGATGTTATTGACATTGGATCTATCTTTTGTGTTGTGGTAGTTCTTGAGGAGGACAATTCAAAATGAAAATAATGTGGAAAAAATGTCTTGTTTCATTTATCTCTTTATTTTCTGTCCTTATCAATTAGAACTTGCAATCAGACTTTATTTAGGGGCCGTTTGGTTGGGAGTAATAATCTAAGGGAAAAAGGAATGAGACCATCTCATTCCTTGTTATGGTTGTTGTTTACTCATGTTTTTCATTCCCTTTCCCCAATTTTCCTGATCCTATTACCCCAATCAATCACTTTACCATTCTTTCCTCCCCTATCCTTTCATTTCCTTTCTACACAACACACTTATCACCACCCCAACCACCACACAAACCACCCTAACACCAACCCAAAGCACCCACCTCCTCCCCCAATCGCATGTCGGGACCCCACCCCCACCTCTCTCCCCCGTCGCAAAGCCTACCCTCACCCACGAAACTCTAACTAAACCTAAGCAAAAACATCAAACCACCCACCGTTATTACCTCCGCCATCCCCGCAACCACCCCACCTCTACTCGCCACCCCTGGCCGCCCCTATTACTCCCTTTGCTGTCAAATAAATCCCCAACCACCCTCAAAACAACAAACTAAGCGCGCCAGGTGATTTATTTTGGAGGATGATTGGGGTTTATAGTTGGCGGGAAGGGAGTAATAGGGGCGGGCGATTAGAGGTAGGGTGGTTGCGGGGGTGGCGGAGGGCGGTTACAATGGGTGGTTTAATATATTTTATTTCGGTTTAGTTGGGGTTTCATTGGTGAGAGTGGGCTTTGTGAGACGGAGAGGAGGTGAGGATGAGGACCGCGGCGCCGACGAGGTGAGGTGGGTGGTTAGGGTTGGTTGTAGGATGATTTGTGTGGTGGTTGGGTGTTGTGTGGTGGCCTCTATTCCTTTCTCGTTTTAAAACAAACAACTAATTACATCAAAGGTAATGCCTTTCCATTCTCCTTCATTCCCATTTAAAGTGATTATGTTTCCCCTCCTCCAACCAAACGACCCCTTATTTATATATGATTTCATGCAAATTTTAGCCCCTGCCTATTATTTATTTTTTTTCTATTAAAATAGGTGAAACTGAGATGTATCGTGCTGAAACTAGCCAATGTTCGTTCGGAGTTGGAACCTTGGGAAAATCAACTGATGGACCATAAAGGGAAACTTGAAGTTGCAGCACTGAACAAAAGCTCCTAAGTGAAAAGTGATTTAAGAAACAAAAGCAATTTAATGCTTTTCATTAGCTATTTGATTGACTATGTCACATTTTTTCTTTAATAATGTCATATTGTGATATAATCTGTCATCTGGATACTTAAAGCGTAGCCTTCTCTGGCGACAGGCTGATAATTGAGTTAATGTATTTCTGGGAGCTTGATGTGTGGTCTTTGTGTAGTGATAAATTGCAGCTCTATGATTAATGTGCCATGTTGACTTGAGTTTTGGTGGGTAACCTGGTACCCTATATTAACTGTAGCCCTTAACTTTTCTTGTAGTGCATGGATTTATGCATGCTACTGAATGATGATCATGGTCATCTGATACACTGATGCAACATTGTGATGCAAATCATGCAATGCTGCAGACTTACAATCAGTTTTGAGGATTATGTGACTTAGTTGTAAACTTTTGTGAAATAGTGTGACAGTTTTTTTCTTATTGTCTGAATCTTGCCTTGCTTGTAGACTATCCTTCTTTTGCCTGAAACATAGGTGCTGGCTACAATCTTGTACCCTCTGTTCCCAAACGTTTTGATAATTGCTTACAACCTAATTTTATAATAGGTTTATGAAAATGGTGCTGTCTATACTATGGATTGAAAAATAACTTGCGCTAATGTGCAAAATTTTCAGGTCTGCAATTATTTGCAAGATATATTATCTTCGACGCATAACTTGGTTAACTGCATTGGATGGAATTTTGTTTGTTGTTTCTGTTTCCAATTAGGTTTTATTGAGTACACAGAAATGCCTTCCATCTTATGGTGATACTTCTTTTTGCTTTGTGTTTTTAGCATGAAGATGCATGTAAAGCTTTTGCGGATGCTCAAAAGCAGCTGGAAGACATGAGTGAAAAAATAAGATCTAAAACTGCTGCTGTGGACAACCATTAAAGTGAGTTGGGGAAATTAAAAAATCCGAAGCTTCTAAGGCTCGTAAAGTGGAGCAAGTAAGTGTAGTAGTGGTTCAGTTTGTCATTAATGCAGCATACTTTGTCACTTGCATGTAGTTTGCCTAATATCTAGTTAGAGGACTAAACTTTTATGGTCTACAGGAATGTATCAAGGAACAAGAATCTCTAATTCCTCTTGAACAGGCTGCAAGGCAAAAGGTTGCCGAGCTTGTATCTGTTATGGATCATGAGAGGAGCCAAGGATCTGTTCTAAAAGAGCTTTTGCGGCTAAGAAACTAATCAGATCAAGGGGATATATGGGCGGTTAGGTGATTTAGGTGCTATCGATGGTGAGTTCAAACTTTGTTTAATTGTTGTTACTTTCAGAACTGCAGTTTTAAGTGTGCTTTACGTAATGGGACCTATAAGCTATTCTACTGTTTAATCTTCTATTTTGCATTCGTAGACTCATACTAGATACATACTGTGAATAGGGTAACTTTATGTTCTTCCTTTTGTTTTTGTGTTTTGGGTTAGTATGGAAATCTTATATAATGCGTAACAGTCTCTAATTTTGTTATTCTATTTTCAGCTAAATATGACGTTGCATATCAACAGCATGTGCGGACTGGATTATATTTTGTAGAGATGCTGATGCAGCCACAAAAATGTGTAGACTTGTGCGTGAGAAAAAACCTTGGTGTGGCGACTGCATGATACTGGTACACCTTACTGATTGGTGGAAATGAATATATATTTTAAGAAAAGATCTTAGAAATCAGAAGACTCATTCCTTAGGATAATGCTCACAAACTAAGAATTATAAACGCCTCCTAACATGTTATGTCCACATCAAACTCTTGATTTTGCAACAAATTTATAATCTAATCGAAATTCTAATGGCTCCTTAGAAAGTTATTTTTATTGAGATTGAGATACAGGTTATTCTAGATTCTCCGTTGGCATCTTATTTTTTTTGTAGACCAGTGATCACTCATCTGTGTTTCCCATATTTACAACTGTGGACCTTTGTTAAAGGGTTGGGTTTGGTGATTGGTCCATTTGGACAGTTGCTATTGTAAATCATATTGTGAAATTTGTCTTCTATACGCAGGAAAAACAAGAGAGGCATGGTGATCAGGTGAAGAGAAAAGTAATACTCGGAGGGGGTTCCTCGTCTTTTTGATTTGATTCAAGTCAAGGATGAAAGATTAAAACTTGCTTTCTATGAGGTGCTAAGAACACTGTTGTTGCAAAGGACCTTGATCAGGTAAAGTTATCACCAAAAAGGCTTTACTGTATGTCATTTGAGCCTTTGACATTTTGAACCTTATTCCTTATGCTTATTGATATTTTCTCAATGCAACTCTTAACGAATTTCTAAGTATGCAACCCTAACCATAATGAGGAACTACAATCAAAGAATCTACTGGTCTTTTGTCAATGCCGGACATTACACATTTATGATAAGCTGCTATGATGGGTATTTTTTTGCTCATTATAGAGGACTTCAATTGAATATAGGAGAGAAGCACAACTTGCCTTTATTCGTATGAATTCTTTTTTAATGGTTAAATATCTAAACTGAAGATTTAGATTGTCGATGTGATAGATGTATTTTTTGACTGACACTCCAAGGTGATACAACTCAATGCATGCAGGACTTCATCTTTGTTTAAAGAAAGATTTTTTAAAATGTATTTAGAAGAAAAAAGGTTTTCAACAGTTGGTAGACATCTGATAAGTACATGACTGTTTGTGCAGGTATCTTTTGAGAGTTTTAACTTTCTTTTTGTAGGCAACAAGATAGCATATGGTCAAAACAAAGACTTCAAGCGAGTGGTTACATTAGAAGGTGCTCTCTTCGAAAAATCTGGGACTATGAGCGGTGGTGGAGGTAAACCACGGGGAGGGAAATGGGAACTTCGATTCGTGCTGAC
Organism: Suaeda aralocaspica; assembly: GCA_016808085.1. Taxonomy (NCBI): domain Eukaryota; kingdom Viridiplantae; phylum Streptophyta; class Magnoliopsida; order Caryophyllales; family Amaranthaceae; genus Suaeda; species Suaeda aralocaspica. Next base: position 5,304,715 of record PYUH01000185.1, on the reverse strand, counting down.
ACTGTTTCTCGAGAAGCTGTCGCAGACGCTGAAAAGGAACTTTCCGTGTTGGTTGATAAACTGAGGGCAATCGCAGTAGAGTTGCGACTCTTCACAGTTACCAATCATTGGACAAACTATCCAGCATCTGGAAATGGAAATAGCCAAGAGTCAAAAAGAGGTGAAGCCGAGACTGGAATTTATGAGCGATTGCGATCTATTAAAGTGGATGTTATTTACCATATAACTTTTAACTTGGCAGATTGATAGTTTGAAAACACAAAGTGATTATCTCAAAATCAACTTGACTCTTAAAGTCGGCGCACAACCAAGAAAGAGGAGGTTACCAGGTTGGCTGAGCTTCAGAAAACAGTGAATGCTGAAGAAAAGGAGATTGCCAAACTTACACAGGGCTTAAGAAATTGAAGGAGAAGGTATTTGGTTTATTTTCACTATTCTATTAGCTGGGCCAACAATTTATATGACTATATTTTTAATAGAAAGTAGTTTAAATTTGGTCTTCATCCTTGGATTCTCTTTGCTGCATAACCATTTTCTGAAATATATTTTCTAGCTACTGTATATGTTGTGTTTGTAAGAGCATTTAGGCATCAGAGCTTCAGAGTAAAATAGAGAATGCTGTGTGGTGAAAGACTTAGAAACCAAAAGGCAAAGGTTGACAAGATTCAGTCTGTAAGTTACCACATGTTGCTTTAGTGTTCTGAAATAAAAAAAAAAGAAAAAAATCCAGCGAGAGGAGGTGCTGATCATCGTTTTGAATTTTCAGGACATTGACAAGCACGGTACAGAGATAAATCGCCACAAAGTTCAAATAGAAACTAGTGAAAAAATGATCAAAAGTTGACTAAAGGGATTGCAGATTCCAAGAAGGAGAAGGAGTTGCTTGTTCAAGAAAAGGAGAAGCTGGTGTCAAATTTAGTAATAAGAAGAGAAGGCATTTGCTGTACACAAGAGAACTACAAAAAGACACAGCAGGTTATTCTCAAAGTTGATTACAATTTACATCAGTGAGTTTTTTTTTCTTTCTGTTTTTGAATTGAGATGATATGACATTCTTTACTGGTTTACACTTATTTGTCTTAGCTCATTGTGAACATAGAGAAGTTCTAGATAAAGCAAAATCTGACTTTGAGGGTCTGAAAAGGAAAGTGATGAACTACGTGCTACTGAGGTAGTACATCTGTTCTTATATGTATTTTCTTTTATCTTCCAATGCTTGTGTCGTTTGTGACATTAGCCACTGGTGTGACAGGTTGATGCTGATTTCAAACTCAAAGACATGAAAAAACATAAAAAAGAGATGGAAATGAAGGGGAGCGGATACAACAAAAAGCTCGATGATTTACAAAATGCGATCATGAAACAATGGAGCAGTATGAGTATGTTGGGCTTATTAAATTGGTTTGTGTAACATTTTTTTTCAACATATTATAATTTATAATGTCATGTATGCAGAATAGCAAAGATTTGTGGACCATGAAAAGCTTCAGGCAACACCTGGCAGATGCACTCTTACTATGCCTTGTGACCTCAAAAGGCCGTGGAGATGTAGCTTTGTGGAAGCACCCTAAAGAGATGAATCCTAATCTTGATTCAATATCGGAGTACGTCCTTATATAATCACAATGATTTCTGCTGCCACAGACAGATACTAACCTATCCTCAATTATTCTAGATATCGTAAAAAAGTGGCATCGTACAATGAACGGGTGGATGAACTAAATAGTGTTACTCAGGAGCGTGATGAACAAAGAAGCAATATGATGAATGGAGAGAAAGAGGCTAGTAGTTTTTATTTTTGGCTTCTTATAACCTGGCTTCTTACTTTGTGCCTTTCCGTCTTTGAACTCGTAATTGGCAAACACATCATTTAGGTTAGACGAATTCATGGCTGGGATTTAATACCATATCTCTGAAGTTGAAGGAAATGTATCAGGTGAGTAGACTGGAAGTCTCTATTGCCCCCCTTTTCTTTTAATGATGCGTAATAATGGTACTATGTATCTACTATCTAGTACCTTTGTCCTGTTTTTTTTTCGTTTTTTTGTTTTTTTGTGTCATGCCATCATTTTGTTAGTCTTTCGGGTCAGATAAAAGGGGCAGTTATATTATTTTTTGCCTGTCATAGTTTCTGCTATTTTCTGTTAATGGATTCACATATGATAAACCTTTTCAATCGTTAGTAATAAACACAGGCTTATGTATATAGTTTTTTTTTGTACCACTTTTATGCACTAATGTAGAACGTTGATGTTTTTTTGTTTGTAAAGCGCCACATGCTCTAGTTTGTATTACATCTTCTTTTAATCCTTTATTTTATATCATGTATGCCCGACAATTTGGTGCAAAACAGTCCTGATTTCCTAACCATGGTGAATGCAGATGTTACGCTTGGTGGAGATGCAGAACTGGAGTTAGTGGATTCTTTGGATCCTTTCTTGAAGGGGTTGTTCAGTGTCAGACCACCTAAAAAGAGCTGGAAAAATATTGCAAATTTATCAGTGGTGAAAAGGTAATATCAGCTTGGTTTTGCTGTTTTTGTTCTCTTGATTCCTCAGATGACGTGTGTTTCAGTCTTGTCTAACTGTCCTTTTCTGCCAGACTCTCAGCTCTTTAGCACTATCTTTGCTCTTCATCATACAAACCCACCCCGCTGGACGTGATGGATGAGATTGATGTGCACTAGGATACAAATAGAATCATTCAAGCTATGTTTACATACTCTTGCTAAGTGCTAACTTGTGGCTTCTTGATTAACTGAGTGATGTTGATATGCTATGTCTTAACAGATTTCAAAAATGTCTCAATTGTTGGACATTACGTAAAGGACCGAACCAAAAATGCACAGTTTGTTATTATAAGGTGGTGGTATCTGATAATTTCTCAAATCAATTTGTGCTAAAATTTTTCCTGGCGAAGTTCATTTTTGGTTCTCATCTGTGTTGCAGCCTTAGAAACAACATGTTCGAATTGGCTGACGTCTGGTTGGCATTTAAAAACTGATAATTGCACAAAGAGCATTACAATTAACCCCGTTAGTTTTGTGGTATGTCAAAAGGCTGCTTGAGGAGCTTGTTTGGAAGTTTGGGAGTCTCCAGTCCACCGTTATTTCTCTGTGTTCAGACTGTCTATTAACTCCTGGTATTCTCAAAATTTATAAAACCTGATATATAAACGTCTCGTGAACTCGTAAAATGTAAATTGTAGTAATTTAGTAAGAATACTATATTATTGCGTAACCTTAAGCTTTTAATTGCTGGTGCAGATAAGTTGTCATTGTATTATTTTTGTTGGCTAATTGTAAAACTGTATATAGACAGTGAAGCATTGTTAACAAAGGAACTTCATAGTTTAATACTTTTGTTTAAAAATCCTTATGCATATTTCTTCTACAAACCTATCATTTTTTCAAGGTGTGGCTATTGGTTTACTATTTGGATTGTAGACTGTAAAGTTGTAGTTATAAGCTGTAATGAGGTTTGAAGTTGTATGTATTTTTTCATTAGAGGGTTGTAATGGGTGAACGGGGTTGCGCCGGTGATAACGATGATGTAGCTTGAGCGACGTGATGGGTAAGCAAATGTAAAAGACCTTTGGACCGGAGATAGGGAATGGAATGAAAGTCTTACGAAAACTTTTTGATGAAGATACGGTGAATAGGATTAGATGCTGCAACATAACACTCCATATGTGTCCTTTCATGTGTATTGATTGTACACCAAAATGGCTTGCTCATAGTCAAATCAGCCTACTGGTCCTAGTTTACTAAACAGTGGCCACCAATAGCCACGAATATTTGGGGTATATATGGAAAGCGGATATCCATATTAGGAGACTTCCTTGGCGTTTGCTTAATGGTGCTCTCCCAACGAAACGTAATCTTGCTATTGTGGAGTAGCGGTTGCGCCACTATGTATTTTGTGATGCAAGCCCAGGAATAATGGAGCACCTAGCCTCAGGATTAGGCTTAAGATTGAACCATTGCTCCTTCCTTGCTTTTAGTAAGTGGCTTACTGATATGGTGACTTACTTTTGAACCAAAAAGAGGGCGGGATTTTGGGATCATAGAACTTTGCTGTAGTCTATTCGGGATTTAGGAGGGAATGAAAGGTTTTGTCTTCGATTGAGGGGTAAATTAGACGTGTAAACCTGAATGTCTAGGATTGAAGGAATTAAAAATCATTGGCTATGTCAGGCACGAGCACAACAGTGTTTGATAAAGTCTTAGAAGAGGATAGAGAAAATGCTATCCTGGAAGATGGGTATAGGGAGAACCACGAACCTTGGAAAAGACAAAAGATAAAGCTAGGGTGATTGCCGGTATAGCTTGGCAAATAACCTTTCACAGAATCGATCAGGGGAGCGCGCATAGTTCAGCCTTTTCACCACTAGACATTTAGTTCTTGATTTTATAGATCTATGTGCTACTTTAACTTTTATTACTGTTTGCAAAGTTAGTAGGCAGAATATTCCGGACGCCTAGAGCTTGTGCATGTGCAAGAAATGAGATGACGGTACCACTCCTTGGTGTCGTTAATGTTGTTTTAAGTATCTACATTGTAAAAAAAATTGAAAAGAAAAAAAAACAAACTCAGGGTTGTTGGTTATTGAAGGGAATTGGTAAAGGTTTGTGAAAAGGAAAGGAATAGAATAGAAAGAAAAATCCTTAGATTTAACTAGTTGTTTGTTTTGAAACCACATCCAGCCTCCTAGGTGGCAAAGGGAGAGGCGAGTAGAGGGTTGTGGTTTCGGGGGTGTGAGTAATGGAAAGGGGAATGCAAAAGTGGCATAACAAACAATAATAAAAGGAATGGAGGCACTTGGATTCCCATTTCCTTTTTTTACCAATTCTACCACACAACCCTTTTCATTTAAGTGTTTAACTTTGAGGTTTTTTTTTTTTTTTTTTTTTTTTCATTCATATCTCATCGATTTAGGTAAAGATTGAGAAAAAAAAACTACATAGACGGGCATACTAAATTAATGTCCATCGTAGTATGCACCGGTATTATAAAGAAAATTTGTGGGTTAGTGGGTTGTTGTCACGAGTTTTTAACAACATGAGAAATCTTTTAATAGATCTTATCTTATTCATTTCATTTTCCAAAATTTGGCTTCTCTCTCTTTATTTTCTCATATTGTATTTTTAATACTCTTACTCTAATCTTTTTCAATCATTTCCCTTTCAATTTCTATGATAATTTTCTTTGCTCTTTCACTCTTTTTTTCAAAACATTGCTAATGGTAGGCTAGATAAAAATTGTGATCATGGAATCAACGACGAGAGTCAATGACGAGATTTCATTCTTGTGTATGCATGACCGAGGTGAAATTGACAAATTATTTTAGTTTGTTCATAATTTGGATATTTTGTCATATTTAGTGTAATTTTTGAATTCGACCATATATTTTCATATAGATTATAACATTCGATGCTGAATATGTGGTGGAACCACGGGTTTTGGGGGCGCACGTGCCCTTTTTACGGACATCCAATGCTTTATTGTTTTGAATAGTGTGAGATGCTAGCTTGGGGGTGAGTCTAGAAGCTCAAAACCCAAGTAGGGAAGTCCACCGTGCTCCTTTCAGGAGCTCACGGAACCCCATTATGTTTAAACCCGAAGGCAAATTGACGCCAACTATAAGGAGGTCTCTAGTTCTGGATTCGGGCGAGGGGGTAGGACAAGAGTAATTACAATGTCCCTGTAGGGCGAAAGTTCGGTCTATGGTTTGGATTATGCCCAATCCAAATCCAAACCATATATTTTCGGTCTTTGAAATTGAGACCAATCCAATCCATATTGAATTTTAGTCCAATCCCCCTAAATTCGATTGACGATTTGGCTAATCCAATCCGAATTTTCAAGATATTTTTTTTGTACAACAATCATGCTCAATATATTTGTAGGAATAATCTGTAGCCTATGCATAAATTCACTAAATTAAATACACCACACACTTGAAAATGATGATAGAAAATTTTGGATTTTGTAGCTTTTGTTTTGGGCATAACACTACTAACAATAGTTGGCTTGAGGCCTTAAGTGTTTAGTACTATTCGGTCTAAAGGTCGGTTGTACAGTCCACCGAGGGGTTTAGACC
>PYUH01000185.1:5265573-5298588 GCA_016808085.1 Suaeda aralocaspica | reverse complement strand
TTTTTTTTTTTTTTTTTTTTTTTTTTTTTTTTTTAACATTTGATTTGTTATCGAAATTCGTGCATTTAATCTCTTTTGTTTTTTCTTTCAATTGAATTGAATTTTCGTGTTTTTTCTTCAGAGTTTTTCGGCGGTTGTTGGCCCTAATGGTAGTGGTAAGAGCAATGTGATTGATGCTATGCTTTTCGTCTTCGGAAAACGTGCCAAACAAGTAAGATTGATTGATTGATTGATTGATGAAAAAGAGTGTTTTGTTGCGAAAATTGAGATGAATTTGATTTTTTTTGGTTAGAAATTAAGTTGCATAAGTGAATTGTTTGGGTACTATGCTCATTTCAGTAAGATTTATTCGAATTATGGTCATTTTTTTGAAGTTTGATTTGATGAAAAAGTAACAAAATTTGAGTGTTCGGTTGTAAAAATTGAGATGAGTTTGTTATTAGGTCATAAATTGAATTGATTTGGTACTGTTAGTAAATTTAGGGTTTGGTGAATTGACTGATTTCTCTTCAATGTTCAATTGCTTAAGTGAATTGCTGTTGAATTTGGAACTTGCAGATGAGATTGAACAAAGTTTCCGAGCTTATTCATAACTCTACCAATCATCAGAATTTGGATAGTGCTGGTGTGTCAGTCCATTTTCAAGAAATCATTGATTTGGTAATAATGTTTGTTTCGCAGTTTCCTCATTTGTTTTCAAAAGTATTGGCTAGGGGAGTTGTGGTTTGATGCATTAAAGGGATCCCATGCTTGTATGAATTGTTGTTTTGATTGTGTTATGTAGGATGATGGTGATTATGAAGTTGTTCCAGGGAGTGAGTTTGTGATTACTCGGGTTGCGTTACGTGACAACTCCTCGAAGTATTACATTGATAATAAAGGAAGTAATTTTACCGAAGTCACAAGTAAATTAAAAGCGAAAGGCGTTGACTTGGATAATAATCGATTTTTGATCCTTCAGGTTCTTCTGAGTTTTTTTTGAAATACTATGTACTACTTTTGAACTCATAATGTTTAGAAGGTTTCTCATGTTGGTTGGGTTTTAATTAGGGTGAGGTTGAACAAATTTCGTTAATGAAGCCGAAAGCTCAAGGGCCTCATGATGAAGGCTTTCTTGAATATTTTGAAGATATAATTGGAACTAATAAATATGTGGAGAAGATAGAGGAGTCCTCTAAGCAGTGAGTGCATGAAGGAACTCAATACATTTTTGCAGTCAACAGTTTTTATTAATTTCTATTAATCTATAGAGAAGCTGCACCATTCTATGGCTGCATTCTGTTAGTAAAAGTTTAGTTGTGAGCTGCTTTTGCATTGTGCTGAACTCATGCGGGTTAGAAAAGTTTCTACTTTGTTGAGGATTGTCGTTTTCTCTTTTTAACAGGCTAGAAGAATTAAATGAGAAGAGATCTGGAGTTGTGCAGATGGTCAAGTTGGCAGAGAAAGAAAGAGATGCGTTAGAGGTATTTTACTGTCTATGCTTCATAGTAGCCTTTTTACTCTTTCCAAATGACGGGACAAATTAGAATCTGTAATGAATTTGTATTTTCTTGACTTCCAGGACGTGAAGAATGAGGCAGAAGCTTATATGCTGAAAGAGCTATCGCTCCTGAAATGGCAAGAAAAAGCTACCAAACTTGCTGGTGAAGACAATGATGCTAAAATGGATGAGCTGCAAAACAACTTGTCCAGCTTGGAAGAAAGTTTGAAATCTAAAAGGTAATCTAGGTTATACGTAATGAAAATGTATTTTTCTAACATTAGTTTGTTTTCTAAGATCTACAATTGTTTCAGAGAGGAGATTCATGGAAATAAAGGTACATTGAAGGAGCTTGAAACTTTGCACAAAAAGTACCTCAAAAGACAAGAGGTTTGTTTTTGACTTCGAAGTTCAAACCTTAAGTCAATATTGAAAATAGTTACTCATCATAGATTCAGTAGTTGGTTTCAGCTGGTCAGTGTATTGTGTATGACTTTGTCAATTTGTTATACATGTTGAAAAATCCAGGAACTCGATAATGACCTCAGAAATTGCAAGGAGGACTTTAAGGAGTTCGAAAGGCAAGATGTTAAGTACCGTGAAGATTTCAAGCACATGAAGCAAAAGATAAAGAAGCTTGAAGATAGAATTGAGAAGGTAGGTCTAATAGTGGTTGACAAAACATACCAGCCTTTGACATGCTTCTGATATTTTGTGAAACAATAGGATTCGTCTAAGATTAATGACTTCACAAAGGATTCTGAGAAAGCCACACAAGCAATTCCTAAATTGGAGGGAGATATTCCCGAGCTTCAAAAGCAGTTAGTGGAAGAAGAGAAAGTCTTAGAAGAAATAAATGAGAAATCTAAAGGTTTGTTTCACTTTTCATGGAACTTTATTTGAGTTTTGTTGCTGAATAAATAATTGATGTACCTTGCTGATATTTTTCATGCATGGCTACTTTGAGTTGTAAATCTCAAATGATTACTGGACCTTTTGAAGCCTTTATGTACTCAGTAATTTAGGATTCTATCCTTTGTGTATCTTTGTTTAAAGTCCATATCCTTTTTATTGTGTTTGATCTTTGTCAAGTACTATCGATCCCCCTTGCCAGCATGACATACAGTCAAGGGCTGTGTTCATGGTTTTGTGACATTACTTCTTGATGGTTTATAGCAATTCTTCTACTTGATGTTATTGACATTGGATCTTATCTTTTTGATGTTGTGGTTAGTTCTTGAGGAGGACAATTCAAAATGAAAATAATGTGGAAAAAATGCTCTTGTTTCATTTATCTCTTTATTTTCTGTCCTTATCAATTAGAACTTGCAATCAGACTTTATTTAGGGGCCGTTTGGTTGGGAGTAATAATCTAAGGGAAAAAGGAATGAGACCATCTCATTCCTTGTTATGTTGTTTGTTTACTCATGTTTTTTCATTCCCTTTCCCCAATTTTCCTGATCCTATTACCCCAATCAATCACTTTACCATTCTTTCCTCCCCCTATCCTTTTCATTTCCTTTCTACACAACCACTCTATCACCACCCAACCACCACACAAACCACCCTAACACCAACCCAAAGCACCCACCTCCCCTCCCCCACTCGCATGTCGCGGACCCCACCCCCACCTCTCTCCCCCGTCGCAAAGCCTACCCTCACCCACGAAACTCTAACTAAACCCTAAGCAAAAACATCAAACCACCCACCGTTATTACCTCCGCCATCCCCGCAACCACCCCACCTCTACTCGCCACCCCTGGCCGCCCCTATTACTCCCTTTGCTGTCAACTAAATCCCCAACCACCCTCCAAAACAAACAACTAAGCGCCGCAGGTGATTTATTTTGGAGGATGATTGGGGGTTTATAGTTGGCGGCGAAGGGAGTAATAGGGGCGGGCGATTAGAGGTAGGGTGGTTGCGGGGGTGGCGGAGGCGGTTACGATGGGTGGTTTAATATATTTTATTTCGGGTTTAGTTGGGGTTTCATTGGTGAGAGTGGGCTTTGTGACGACGGAGAGAGGTGGGGATGAGGACCGCGGCGCCGACGAGGTGAGGTGGGTGGTTAGGGTTGGTGTTAGGATGATTTGTGTGGTGGTTGGGTGTTTGTGTGGTGGCCTCTATTCCTTTCTCGTTTTTAAAACAAACAACTAATTACATCAAAGGTAATGCCTTTCCATTCTCCTTCATTCCCATTCCTAAAGTGATTATGTTTCCCCTCCTCCAACCAAACGACCCCTTATTTATATATGATTTCATGCAAATTTTAGCCCCTGCCTATTATTTATTTTTTTTCTTATTTAAAATAGGTGAAACTGAGATGTATCGTGCTGAACTAGCCAATGTTCGTTCGGAGTTGGAACCTTGGGAAAATCAACTGATGGACCATAAAGGGAAACTTGAAGTTGCAGCCACTGAACAAAAGCTCCTAAGTGAAAAGGTGATTTAAGAAACAAAAGCAATTATAATGCTATTTCATTTGGCTATTTGATTGACTATGTCACATTTTTTCTTTAATAATGTCATATTGTGATATAATCTGTCATCTGGATACTTAAAGCGTAGCCTTCTCTGGCGACAGGCTGATAATTGAGTTAATTGTATTTTCTGGGAGCTTGATGTGTGTCTTTTTGTGTAGTTGATAAATTGCAGCTCTATGATTAATGTGCAATGTTGACTTGAGTTTTGGTGGGTAACCTGGTACCCTATATTAACTGTAGCCCTTAACTTTTCTTGTAGTGCATGGATTTATGCATGCTACTGAATGATGATCATGGTCATCTGATACACTGATGCAACATTGTGATGCAAATCATGCAATGCTGCAGACTTACAATCAGTTTTGAGGATTATGTGACTTAGTTGTAAACTTTTGTGAAATATGTGTGACAGTTTTTTTCTTATTGTCTGAATCTTGCCTTGCTCTGTAGACTATCCTTTTCTTTTGCCTGAAACATAGGTGCTGCTACAATCTCTGTACCCTCTGTTCCCAAACTTGTTTTGATATTTGCTTACCAACATAATTTCATAATAGGGTTATTGAAAATGGTGCTTGTCTGTATACTATGGATTGAAAAATAACTTGCGCTAATGTGCATAAATTTTCAGGTCTGCAATTATTTGCAAGATATATTATCTTCGACGCATAACTTGTTTAACTGCATTTGGATGGAATTTTTGTTTTGTGTTTTCTGTTTCCAATTAGGTTTTATTGAGTACACAGAAATGCCTTCCATCTTTATGGTGTATACTTCTTTTTTGCTTTGTGTTTTTAGCATGAAGATGCATGTAAAGCTTTTGCGGATGCTCAAAAGCAGCTGGAAGACATGAGTGAAAAAATAAGATCTAAAACTGCTGCTGTGACAACCATTAAAAGTGAGTTGGAGATTAAAAAATCCGAAGCTTCTAAGGCTCGTAAAGTGGAGCAAGTAAGTGTAGTAGTGGTTCAGTTTGTCATTAATGCAGCATACTTTGTCACTTGCATGTAGTTCTGCCTAATATCTAGTTAGAGGACTAAACCTTTTATGACTCTACAGGAATGTATCAAGGAACAAGAATCTCTAATTCCTCTTGAACAGGCTGCAAGGCAAAAGGTTGCCGAGCTTGTATCTGTTATGGAATCTGAGAGGAGCCAAGGATCTGTTCTAAAAGAGCTTTTGCGGGCTAAAGAAACTAATCAGATCAAGGGGATATATGGGCGGTTAGGTGATTTAGGTGCTATCGATGGTGAGTTCAAACTTTGTTTAATTGTTGTTACTTTCAGAACTGCAGTTTTAAGTGTGCTTTACAGTAATGGGACCTATAAGCTATTCTACTGTTTAATCTTCTTATTTTTGCATCTCGTAGACTCATACTAGATACATACTGTGTATAGGGTAACTTTATGTTCTTCCTTTTGTTTTTGTGTTTTGGGTTAGTATGGAATCTTCTTATATAATGCGTAACAGTCTCTAATTTTGTTATTCTATTTTTCAGCTAAATATGACGTTGCTATATCAACAGCATGTGCTGGATTGGATTATATTCTTGTAGAGACTGCTGATGCAGCACAAAAATGTGTAGACTTGCTGCGTGAGAAAAACCTTGGTGTGGCGACCTGCATGATACTGGTACACCTTACTGATTGGTGGAAATGAATATATCATTTTAAGAAAAGATCTTAGAAATCAGAAGACTCATTCCTTAGGATAATGCTCACAAACTAAGAATTATAAACGCCTCCTAACATTGTTATGTCCACATCAAACTCTTGATTCTTGCAACAAATTTATAATCTAATCGAAATTCTAATGGCTCCTTAGAAAGTTATTTATTTGAGATTGAGATACAGGTTATTCTAGATTCTCCGTTGGATCATCTTATTTTTTTTGTAGACCAGTGATGCATCATCTGTGTTTCCCATATTTACAACTGTGGACCTTTGTTTCTAAAGGGTTGGGTTTGGTGATTTGGTCCATTTGGACAGTTGTCTATTGTAAATCATATTGTGAAATTTGTCTTCTATACTGCAGGAAAAACAAGAGAGGCATGGTGATCAGGTGAAGAGAAAAGTTAATACTCCGGAGGGGGTTCCTCGTCTTTTTGATTTGATTCAAGTCAAGGATGAAAGATTAAAACTTGCTTTCTATGAGGTGCTAAGGAACACTGTTGTTGCAAAGGACCTTGATCAGGTAAAGTTATCACCAAAAAGGCTTTACTGTATGTCATTTGAGCCTTTGACATTTTGAACCTTATTCCTTATGCTTATTTGATATTTTCTCAATGCAACTCTTAACGAATTTCTAAGTATGCAACCCTTAACCATAATGAGGAACTACAATCAAATGAATCTACTGGTCTTTTGTCAATGCCGGACATTACACATTTATGATAAGCTGCTATGATGGGTATTTTTTTGCTCATTATAGAGGACTTCAATTGACTATAGTGAGAGAAGCACAACTTGCCTTTATTCGTATGAATTCTTTTTTTACTGGTTAAATATCTAAACTGAAGATTTAGATTGTCGATGTGATTAGATGTATTTTTTGACTGACACTCCAAGGTGATATCAACTCAATGCATGCAGGACTTTCATCTTTGTTTAAAGAAAGATTTTTTAAAAATGTATTTAGAAGAAAAAAGGTTTTACACCAGTTGGCTAGACATCTGCATAAGTACATGACTGTTTGTGCAGGTATCTTTTGATGAGTTTTAACTTTCTTTTTGTAGGCAACAAGAATAGCATATGGTCAAAACAAAGACTTCAAGCGAGTGGTTACATTAGAAGGTGCTCTCTTCGAAAAATCTGGGACTATGAGCGGTGGTGGAGGTAAACCACGGGGAGGGAAAATGGGAACTTCGATTCGTGCTGACACTGTTTCTCGAGAAGCTGTCGCAGACGCTGAAAAGGAACTTTCCGTGTTGGTTGATAAACTGAGTGCAATCCGCAGTAGAGTTGCTGACTCTGTTCACAGTTACCAATCATTGGACAGAACTATCCAGCATCTGGAAATGGAAATAGCCAAGAGTCAAAAAGAGGTGAAGCCCGAGACTGGAATTTATGAGCGATTGCGATCTATTAAATGGTTATGTTATTTACCTATATAACTTTTAACTTGGCAGATTGATAGTTTGAAAACACAAAGTGATTATCTCAAAAATCAACTTGACTCTTTAAAGTCGGCTGCACAACCAAGAAAGGAGGAGGTTACCAGGTTGGCTGAGCTTCAGAAAACAGTGAATGCTGAAGAAAAGGAGATTGCCAAACTTACACAGGGCTCTAAGAAATTGAAGGAGAAGGTATTTGGTTTATTTTTCACTATTCTATTAGCTGGGCCAACAATTTATATGACTATATATTTTAATAGAAAGTAGTTGAAATTTGGTCTTCATCCCTTGGATTCTCTTTGCTGCATAACCATTTTCTGAAATATAATTTTCTAGCTACTGTATATGTTGTGACTTTGTAAGAGCATTTTAGGCATCAGAGCTTCAGAGTAAAATAGAGAATGCTGGTGGTGAAAGACTTAGAAACCAAAAGGCAAAGGTTGACAAGATTCAGTCTGTAAGTTACCCACATGTTGCTTTAGTGTTCTGAAATAAAAAAAAAAGAAAAAAAATCCAGCGAGAGGAGGTGCTGATCATCGTTTTGAATTTTCAGGACATTGACAAGCACGGTACAGAGATAAATCGCCACAAAGTTCAAATAGAAACTAGTGAAAAAATGATCAAAAAGTTGACTAAAGGGATTGCAGATTCAAAGAAGGAGAAGGAGTTGCTTGTTCAAGAAAAGGAGAAGCTGGTGTCAAATTTTAAAGCAATAGAAGAGAAGGCATTTGCTGTACAAGAGAACTACAAAAAGACACAGCAGGTTATTCTCAAAGTTGATTACAATTTACATCAGTGAGTTTTTTTTTTTCCTTCTGTTTTTGAGATGATGATTGACATTCTTTACTGGTTTACACTTATTTGTCTTAGCTCATTGATGAACATAGAGAAGTTCTAGATAAAGCAAAATCTGACTTTGAGGGTCTGAAAAGGAAAGTGGATGAACTACGTGCTACTGAGGTAGTACATTCTGTTCTTATATGTATTTTCTTTTATCTTCCAATGCTTTGTGTCGTTTGTGACATTAGCCACTGGTGTGACAGGTTGATGCTGATTTCAAACTCAAAGACATGAAAAAACATAAAAAAGAGATGGAAATGAAGGGGAGCGGATACAACAAAAAGCTTGATGATTTACAAAATGCGATCATGAAACACATGGAGCAGTATGATATGTTGGCTTATTAAATTGGTTTGTGTAACATTTTTTTTCAAACATATTATAATTTATAATGTCATGTATGCAGAATAGCAAAAGATTCTGTGGACCATGAAAAGCTTCAGGCAACCCTGGCAGATGACACTCTTACTATGCCTTGTGACCTCAAAAAGGCCGTGGAGATGGTAGCTTTGCTGGAAGCACACCTTAAAGAGATGAATCCTAATCTTGATTCAATATCGGAGTATGTCCTTATATAATCACAATGAATTTCTGCTGCCACAGACAGATACTAACCTATCCTCAATTATTCTAGATATCGTAAAAAAGTGGCATCGTACAATGAACGGGTGGATGAACTAAATAGTGTTACTCAGGAGCGTGATGACATAAAGAAGCAATATGATGAATGGAGAAAGAAGAGGCTAGTAGTTTTTATTTTTGGCTTCTTATAATCTGGCTTCTTACTTTTGTGCCTTTCCATGTCTTTGAACTCGTAATTGGCAAACACATCATTTCAGGTTAGACGAATTCATGGCTGGATTTAATACCATATCTCTGAAGTTGAAGGAAATGTATCAGGTGAGTAGACTGGAAGTCTCTATTGCCCCCCTTTTCTTTTAATGATGCGTAATAATGGTACTATGTATCTACTATCTAGTACCTTTGTCCTGTTTTTTTTTTTCGTTTTTTTTGTTTTTTGTGTCATGCCATCATTTTGTTAGTCTTTCGGGTCAGATAAAAGGGGCAGTTATTATTATTTTTTTGCCTTGTCATAGTTTTCTGCTATTTTCTGTTAATGGATTCACATATGATAAACCTTTTCTAATTCGTTAGTAATAAACACAGGCTTACGTATATAGTTTTTTTTTGTACCACTTTTATGCACTAATGTAGAACGTTGATGTTTTTTTGTTTGTAAAGCGCCACATGCTCTAGTTTGTATTACATTCTTCTTTTAATCCTTTATTTTTATATCATGTATGCCAGACAATTTATTGGTGCAAAACAGTCCTGATTTCCTAACCATGGTGAATGCAGATGATTACGCTTGGTGGAGATGCAGAACTGGAGTTAGTGGATTCTTTGGATCCTTTCTCTGAAGGGGTTGTCTTCAGTGTCAGACCACCTAAAAAGAGCTGGAAAAATATTGCAAATTTATCAGGTGGTGAAAAGGTAATATCAGCTTGGTTTTGCTGTATTTTTTGTTCTCTTGATTCCTCAGATGACGTGTGTTTCAGTCTTGTCTAACTGTCCTTTTTCTGCCAGACTCTCAGCTCTTTAGCACTTATCTTTGCTCTTCATCACTACAAACCCACCCCGCTGTACGTGATGGATGAGATTGATGCTGCACTAGGTACAATATAGAATCATTCAAGCTATTGTTACATACTCTTGCTAAGTGCTAACTTGTGGCTTCTTGATTAACTGAGTGATGTTTGATATGCTATGTCTTAACAGATTTCAAAAATGTCTCAATTGTTGGACATTACGTAAAGGACCGAACCAAAAATGCACAGTTTGTTATTATAAGGTGGGTATCTGATAATTTCTCAAATCAATTTGTGCTAAAATTTTTTCCTGGCTCGAAGTTCATTTTTGGTTCTCATCTGTGTTGCAGCCTTAGAAACAACATGTTCGAATTGGCTGACCGTCTGGTTGGCATTTATAAAACTGATAATTGCACAAAGAGCATTACAATTAACCCCGTTAGTTTTGTGGTATGTCAAAAGGCTGCTTGAGGAGCTTGTTTGGAAGTTTGGGAGTCTCCAGTCCACCGTTATTTCTCTGTTGTTCAGACTGTCTATTAACTCCTGGTATTCTCAAAATTTATAAAACCTGATATATTAAACGTCTCGTGAACTCGTAAAATGTAAATTGTAGTAATTTAGTAAAGAATACTCTATTTATTGCGTAACCTTAAGCTTTTAATTGCTGGTGCTAGATAAGTTGTCATTGTATTATTTTTTGTGCTGCTAATTGTAAAACTTGTATATAGACAGTGAAGCATTGTTAACAAAGGAACTTCATAGTTTACTACTTTTGTTTATATAATCCTTTATGCATATTTCTTCTACAAACCTATCATTTTTTCAAAGGTTGGCTATTGGTTTACTATTTGGATTGTAGACTTGTAAAGTTGTAAGTTATAAGCTGTAATGAGGTTGTAATGTTGTATGTATTTTTTCATTAGAGGGTTGTAATGGGTGAACGGGGTTGCGCCGGTGATAAACGATGATGTAAGCTTGAGCGACGTGATGGGTAAGCAAATGTAAAAGACCTTTGGACCGGAGATAGGGAATGGAATGAAAGTCTTACGAAAACTTTTTGATGAAGATACGGTGAATAGGATTAGATGCTGCAACATAACATCCCATATGTGTCCTTTCATGTTGTATTGATTGTACAACCAAAATGGCTTGCTCATAGTCAAATCAGCCTACTGGTCCTAGTTTACTAAACAGTGGCCACCAATAGCCACGAATATTTGGGGTATAATATGGAAAGCGGATATCCATATTAAGCGGAAGACCTTCCTTTGGCGTTTGCTTAATGGTGCTCTCCCAACGAAAGCTAATCTTGCCTATTGTGGAGTAGCGGTTGCGCCACTATGTATTTTGTGATGCAAGCCCAGGAATAATGGAGCACCTAGCCTCAGGATTAGGCTTAAGATTGAACCATTGCTCCTTCCTTGCTTTTAGTAAGTGGCTTACTGATATGGTGACTTACTTTTGTAACCAAAAAGAGGGCTGGGATTTTGGGATCATAGAACTTTGCTGTAGTCTTTCTGGGATTTAGGAGGGAATGAAATGGTTTTGTCTTCGATTGAGGTAAATTAGACGTGATAAACCTGAATGTCTAGGATTGAAGGAATTAAAAATCATTGGCTATGTCAGGCACGAGCACAACAGTGTTTGATAAAGTCTTAGAAGAGGATAGAGAACTGCTATCCTGGAAGATGGGTATAAGGGAGAAACAAGAACCTTGGAAAAGACAAAAGAGTAAAGCTAGGGTGATTGCCGGTATAGCTTGGCAAATAACCTTTCACAAGAATCGATCAAGGGGAGCGCGCATAGTTCATGCCTTTTCACCACTAGACATTTAGTTCTTGATTTTATAGATCTATGTGCTACTTTAACTTTTATTACTGTTTGCAAAGTTAGTAGGCAGAATGTTCAGGACGCCTATGAGCTTGTGCATGTGCAAGAAATGAGATGACGGTAACCACTCCTTGGTGTCGTTAATGTTGTTTTAAGTATCTACCATTGTAAAAAAAATTGAAAAGAAAAAAAACATAACTCAGGGGTTGTTTGGTTATTGAAGGGGAATTGGTAAAGGTTTGTGAAAAGGAAAGGAATAGAATAGAAAGAAAAATCCTTAGATTTAACTAGTTGTTTGTTTTGAAACCACCATCCTAGCCTCCTAGGTGGCAAAGGGAGGCGAGTAGATGGGTTGTGGTTTCGGGGGTGTTAAAGGTGTTTGAAGGTGGTGAATGGTGTTTTAGTTTTGGGGTGGTTAGGGTTGCGATTAGGGTTTAGGGTTAGCGGTGGGGAGTAGGTGGTGCGCTGGCGACGATGAGGGTGGGGTTTAGTGTGATTTGGTGGTTTGTGTGGTGGTTAGGGTTGGGGTGGTTGCATGATGGTTGGGTGGAAGGTGGGAAAAGAGAATATGAGAGAGAGAGAGATAGATAGATAGATAGATAGAGAGAGAGAGAGAGAGAGAGAGAGAGAGAGAGAGAGAGAGAGAGAGCTATAATTGTGTTGAGTAATGGAAAGGGGAATGCAAAAGTGGCATAACAAACAATAATAAAAGGAATGGAGGCACTTGATTCCCATTTCCTTTTTTTACCACTTTCTACCACACAACCCTTTTCATTTAAGTGTTTAACTTTGAGGTTTTTTTTTTTTTTTTTTTTTCATTCATATCTCATCGATTTAGGTAAAGATTGGAATAAAAAAACTACAATAGACCGGTGCATACTAACTTAATGTCCATCGTAGTATGCACCGGATATTATAAAGAAAATTTGTGGGTTAGTGGGTTGTTGTCACGTAGTTTTTTAACAACATGAGAAATCTTTTAATGATCTTATCTTATTTCATTTCATTTTCCAAAATTTGGCTTCTCTCTCTTTATTTTCTCATATTCGTATTTTTAATCATCTTACTCTAATCTTTTTCAATCATTTCCCTTTTCAATTTCTATGATAATTTTCTTTGCTCTTTCACTCTTTTTTTCAAAACATTGCTAATGGTAAGGCTTAGATAAAAATTGCTGAATCATGGAATCAACGACGAGAGTCAATGACGAGATTTACATTCTTGTGTATGTCATGACGCGAGGTGAAATTGACAAATTATTTTAGTTTTTGTTCATAATTTGGATATTTTGTCATATTTTAGTGTAATTTTTGAATTCGACCATATCATTTTCAATATGATTATAACATTCGATGCTGAATATGTGTGGAACCAGGGTTTTGGGGGCGCACATGCCCTTTTTACGGACATCCAATGTCTTTATTAGTTTTGAATAGTGTGAGTATGCTTAGCTTGGGGGTGAGTCTAGAAGCTCAAAACCCAAGTAGGGAAGTCGCCACCGTGCTCCTTTCAAGAGCTCACGGAACCCCATTATGTTTAACCCGAAGGCAAATTGACGCCAACTATAAGAAGGTCTCTAGTTCTGGATTCGGGGACGAGGGTAAGGACAAAGTAATTCACAATGTCCCCCTGTAGGGGCGAAAGTTCGGTCTATGGTTTGGATTATTGCCCAATCCAAATCCAAACCATATATTTTCGGTCTTTGAAATTTGAGACCAATCCAATCCATATTGAATTTTAGTCCAATCCACCTAAATTCGATCTGACGATTTTGGATCTAATCCAATCCGAATTTTCAAGATATTTTTTTTGTACAACAATTCATGCTCAATATATTTGTAGGAATAATCTGTAGCACTATGCAATAATTCACTAAATTAAATACTACACACACTTTGAAAATGATGATAGAAAATTTTAGGATTTTGCTAGCTTTTGGTCTTTTGGGCATAACTACTTAACAAATAGTTGGCTTGAGGCCTTAAGTGTTTATTACTATTCGGTCTAAAGTTCGGTGTACAGTCCACCGAGGGGTTTAGACCGAGTCCAAACCGAAAAATGAAGAAATTGACAAAATGCACCAAATTACAAAAAAGTCCGATCCAAATTTCCAAAAACGGTTCAGTTTGGTTTGGCCTTCTGTTTTAATCCGAATTACTTTCACCCCTCTCCCCCTGTGTATAGTGGCTCTACTTGGTCTCATATGTAATTTCATCATTATAATATTGAATTATAGCAATCATATTTTCGGTTTATCCTAAAACACATAAAAAGTTTGCTAGGTTAAAATAGTAACCTAGACCAAAGGATTCGAGGTGAAAAGGTCATATGCGGGATTATAACAAGGTCTTACATGGTTCCATATGAGGTTGTTTATTCCCCTCTCTCGAAGAGGCCATAAGAGGGGTCATAAGAGGTGTTTAGGGGCCGAAACCTATCTTGGAGGGTGTTGTGGTGGTCCATAGCACGTCGTAAAAGAACAGGGCGAAAAAGAGATGGGTCCCGGGACGACCTTTGTGGAAGCTTGAAACAAAGGCTATTATTCACTGTTTTTTGGGTTCAGGGCCCCTAGAGAAAAATATCTCAGAAATTGATCGGGGTGCCCGTAAGGTAAAAATAGGAACCCAGACCTTAGAATTCGAGGTGAAAAGATCATATGAGGGATTATAACAAGGTCTTAGACGGTTCCATATGAGGCTGTTTTTTCCCCTCTCTAGAAGAGGCCATAAGAGGGATCATAAGTGGTGTTTAGGGGCCAAAATCGATCTTGGGGGCGTACTGTGGAGGTCCATAGCACGTTGTAAGAAAACGGGACAAAAAAGTGTCAGGTCTCGTGACGGCCCCTCTGAAAGCTTGAACAAAGACTATAATTCACTGTCTTTTGGGGTTCCGGGGTCCCGGAAAAAAAATCTCGGAAATTGACCGGGGTGCCTGTAAGGTAAGAATAGTAACCCACACCTAAGAATTCGGGGTGAAAAGGTCATATGAGGGATTATAACAAGGTCATAGACGGTTCCATGCATATGAGGCTGTTTTTTCCCCTCTTTGGAAGAGGCCATAAGTGGGATCATAAGTGGTGTTTAGGGGCTGAAATCGATCTTGGGGGCTGCTGTGAACGTCCATAGCACGTGATAAAAAAACGGGGAAAAAAAGTGACGGGTCTCGGGACGACCCCTCTGGAAACCTAAAACAAAGGTTATTATTCACTACTTTTTGGGGTTCCGGGGTCCCTAAAAAAATATCTACGAAATTGACTGGTGTGCCCGTAAGATAAAAATAATAACCCAGACCAAATGATTCGGGGAGAAAAAGTCATATGAGGGATTATAACAAGGTCTTACACGGTTCCATATGAGGCTAGTTTTTCCCCTCTCTCGAAGAGGCCATAAGAGGGATCATAAGTGGTGTTTTGGGGCGGATACCGATCTTGGTGGGTGCTGTGGTGGTCTATAGCACGTGGTAAAGAAAAGGGGCAAAAAAAAAAAAAAAGGTCCTGGGACACCCCCTCTTGAAGCTTGAAACAAAGACTATAATTCACTATTTTTTGGGTTTCTGGGGTCCTAGAAAAAAAATCTTGGAAATTGACCAGAATGCTCGCTAGGTAAAAATAGTAACCTAGTCCAAAGGATTTGGGGTGAAAAGGTCATATAAGGGATTACAACAAGGTCTTACACGGTTCAATATGAGGATGGTTTTTCCCCTCTCGTGAGGAGGTCATAAGAGGGATCATAAGAGGTGTTTAGGGGCCGAAACCGATCTTAAGGGGTGCTGTGGAGGTCCGTAGCACGTGGTAAAAAACCGGAGTGAAAAAGTGACCGCTCCCGAGATGGCTCCTCTGGAAGGCTGAAACAAAGGCTATTATTCATTGTTTTTTGGGGTTCGGGGTCTCAGAAATTGACCGTGGTGCCCGTAAGGTAAAAATAGGAACCAAGGCAAAAGACTTCGGGGTGAAAAGGTCTTATGAGGGATTGTAACAAGGTCTTAGACGGTTCCATATAAAGTTGTTTCGTTTCCTCTCTAGAAGAGGCCATAAGAGGGATCATAAGTGGTGTTTAAGGGCCGAAATCAATGTTGGGGAGTACTGTGGAATCCATAGCACGTGCTAAAAAAGCGGGGCGAAAAACTGACGGATCCCAGGACGGCCCCTCATGAAGCCTGACAAAGGCTATTATTCACTTTTTTTTGGGTTCCGGGGTTCTGGAAAAAAATATCCTGAAAATTGCCCGAGGTGCTCGTAAGGTAAAAATAGTAACCAAGACCAAAGAATTCAAGGTGAAAAGGTCATATGAGGGATCATAACAAGGTCTTAGACGGTTCCGTATGAGGCTGTTTTTTCCCCTCTCTTGAAAAGGCCATAAGAGGGATCATAAGAGGTGTTTAAGGGCCGAAATTGATCTTAGGGGGTGCGGTGGAGGTTCGTAACACGTGGTAAAAAAGCGGGGCAAAAAATTAAAGGGTCCCGGGGCGACCCCATTGGAAGGCAGAAACAAAGGCTATTATTCACTGTTTTTTTGGGTTCCGAGGTCCCGAGAAAAAAAAATCCCAGAAATCAACCGCGGTGGCCGTAAGGAAAAATATGACACAGACCAAAGGATTCGAGGTCAAAAGGTCATACGAGGGATTATAACAAGGTATTAAGACGGTCCCTACGAGGCTATTTTTCCCCACTCTACAAGAGGCAATAAGAGGGATCATATGAAGTGTTTAGGGGCCGAAACCGATCGTGGGGGGTGATGTGGAGATCCATAACACGTGGTAAACAAACGGGGCAAAAAAGTGACGGGTCCCGTGACGGCTGTGGCGGAGGCCTAAAACAAAGGCTATTATTCACTGTTTTTTGGGGTTTTGGGGTCCCGGAAAATAAAATCCCTGAAATCGACCGGGGTGGCCGTTAGGTAAAATAGGAACGTAGATCAAAGGATTCGGGGTGAAAAGGTCATATGAGGGATGATAAGAAGGCCTTAGACGATTGCGTATAAGGCTGTTTTTCCTCTCACTGGAAGAGGCCATTACAGGGATTATAAGAGGTGTTTAGGGGCCAAGTTCGATCGTGGGGAGTGCTGTGGTCCATAACACGTGGTAAAAAAATGGGGTGAAAAAGTGACGGAACCCGGGACGACCCCTCCAGAGGCCTGAGACAAAGGCTATTATTCACTGTTTTTTGGGGTTTCAAGGTCTCAGAAAAAAAAATCCCGAAAATTGACTAGGGTGGCCTTATGGTAGAAATATGATCCCAGACCAAAGGATTCGGGGTGAAAAGGTCATATGAGGGATGATAAGAAGGCCTTCGACGATTGCTTATAAGGTTGCTTTTCCCCTCTTTGGAAGAGGCCTTAAGAGGGATCATAATAGGTGTTTAGGGGCCGAAAACGATCGTGGGGGGTGCTGTGGAGGTCGATAGCTCGTGGTAAAAAAATTTGGCAAAAAAGTGACGGGACCCTGGACGGCCCCTCAGGAGGCCTGAAACAAATTGTTCACTGTTTTTTTTTTGGATTCCTGGATCCAGAAAAAAAAATCCTGGAAATCAACCTGACTGGTCGTAAGGTAAAAATAGGAACACGGACCAAAGGATTCGGGGTGAAAAGGTCATATGAGGGATGATAAGAAAGCCTTAGACGATTGCAGATAAAGCTGTTTTTCCCTTCTGTGGAAGAGGCCATTAGAGGGATCATAAGAGGGGTTTAGGGGCCGAAAACGATCGTGGGGGGTGCTGTAGAGGTCCATAGCACGTGGTAAAAAAAAGGGGCGAAAAAGGGACAGGGCCCGGGACGGCCCCTCCGCGGTCCTGAAACAAAGGCTATTATTCATTGTTTTTTGGGGTTCTGGGGTCCCGGAAAAAAAATCCCGGAAATCGACCAGGGTGGCCGTAAGGTAAAAATATGTTACCAGACCAAAGGATCCGTGGTGAAAAGGTCATACGAGGGATGATAAGAAAGCCTTAGACGATTGCATAGAAGGTTGTTTTTCCCCTCTCTGGAAGAGGCCTTAAGAGGCATCGTAAGAGGTGTTTAGGGGCCGAAAACGATCGTGGGCGGTGCTGTGGAGGTCCATAGCACGTGGTAAAAAAGGGGTGAAAAATTGACAGAACTCGAGACGACCCCTCCGCGGGCCTGAAACAAAGGCTATTATTCACTGTTTTTTGGGGTTCGGGGGTCCCGGGAAAAAAAATCCATGAAATCGAGCGGGGTGGCTGTAAGGTAAAAATATGAACCCAGACCAAAGGGTTCGTGGTGAAAAGGTCAAATGAGGGTTGATAAGAGGGCTTTAGACGATTGCATATAAGGTTGTTTTTCCCCTCTCCAGAAGAGGCCATAAGAGGGATCATAAGAGGTGTTTAGGGGCCGAAACCTATCGTGGGGGGTGACGTGGAGATCCATAACATTTGGTAAAAAAACAGGGCAAAAAAGTGACGGGTCCCTTGACGGCCCTACCGGAGGCCTAAAACAAAGGCTATTATTCACTATATTTTTGGGTTCCGGGGTCCCGGAAAATATAATCCCAGAATTCGACCGGGATGGCCGTAAGGTAAAAATATGAACCCAGACCAAAGGATTCGGGGTGAAAAGGTCATATGAGGGATGATAAGAATGCCTTAATTAGACGATTGCATATAAGGCTTTTTTTCCCCTATCTGGAAGAGGCCATAAGAGGGATCATATGAGGTGTTTAGGGGCCGAAACCGATCGTGAGGTGTGACGTGGAGTTCTATAACACGTAGTTAAAAACCGGGGCAAAAAAGTGACGGGTCACGTGAAGGCTCCTCCGCGGGCCTGACATAAAGGCTATTATTCAATGCTTTTTAGGTTTCCGGGGTCCCGAAAAAAAAAATCCTGGGAATCGACCGGGGTGGCTTTAAGGTAAAAATATGAACCCAGACCAAAGGATTCGGGGTGAAAAGGTCATATGAGGGATTATAACAAGGTATTTAGACAGTCCCATATGAGGCTGTTTTTCCCCACTCCATAAGAGGCCATAAGAGGGATCATATGAAGTCTTTAGGGACCGAAATCGATCGTGGGAGGTGACGTGGAGATCCATCACACGTGGTAAAAAAATAGGGCAAAAAAGTGACGGGTCCCGGAAACAAAGGCTATTATTCACTGTATTTTGTGATTCCAGGGTCCCGGAAAAGATATCCCTCAAATCGATCGGGGTGGCCGTAAGGTAAAAGTAGGAACGCAGACCAAAGGATTCGGGGTGAAAAAGCCATATGAGGGATGATAAGAAGGCCTTAGACGATTGCATATAAGGTTGTTTTTCCCCTCTCTGGAAGAGGCCTTAAGAGGAATCATAAATGGTGTTTAGGGTTCGAAAACTATCATGGGGGTTGCTGTGGAGGTCCATAGCACGTGTTAAAAAAAGGGGAGAAAAAGTGACAGGGACCGGGACGGCCCCTCCGCGGGCCTGAAACAAAGGTTATTCACTGTTTTTTGGGGTTCCAGGGTCCCGGAAAATAAAATCCTTGAAATCGACCGCGGTGGCCGTAAGGTAAAAATAGGAACACATACCAAAGGATTCGTGGTGAAACGGTCATATGAGGGATGATTAGGAAGGATTAGACAATTGCATAAAAGGGTGTTTTTCCCCTCTTTGCAAGAGGCCTTAAGAGAGATCATAAGAGGTGTTTAGGGGCCGAAAACGATCGTGAGGGGTGCGTTGGAGGTCCATAGCACGTGGTAAAAAAAGGGGCGAAAAAGTGACAAGGCCCGGGACGGCCCCTCCGCGGGCCTGAAACAAAGGCTATTATTCACTTTTTTTGGGGTTCCGGGGTCCCGGAAAAAAAATCCCGGAAATTGACCAGGGTGGCCGTTAGGTAAAAATATGATCCCAGACTAAAGGATTCGGGGTGAAAAGGTAAAATGCGAGATGATAAGAAGGCCTTAGACAATTGCATATAAGGCTGTTTTTCCCCTCGGTAGAAGAGGCCTTAAGAGGAACCATAACAGGTGTTTAGGGGCCGAAAACGAACGTGGGGGGTGTTGTTGAGGTCCATAGCACGTGGTAAAAAAAGGGGCGAAAAAGTGACAGGGCCCGGGACGGCCCTTCCGCAGGCCTGAAACAAAGGCTATTATTCACTGTTTTTTAGGGTTCCGTGGTCCCGGAAAAAAAATCCCGGAAACCGACCAGGTTGGCCGTAAGGTAAAAATATGAACCTAGACCAAAGAATTCAGGGTGAAAAGGTAAAATGAGGGATGATAAGAAGGTCTTAGACGGTTGCATATAAGGTTGTTTTTCTCCTCTCTAGCAGAGGCCATAAGAGGGATCATAATAGGTGTTTTGGGGTCGGATCTGATCGTGGGAGGTGACGTGGCTATCCAAAACACGTGGAAAAAAAATGGGGCAAAAAAGTGATGGGTCCCATGACGGCCCTGCCGGAGGCCTAAAACAAAGGCTATTATTCACTATTTCTCGGGGTTCCGGGGTCCCGGAAAAAAAATTCCGGAAATCGACCATGATGGCCGTAAGGTAAAAATATGATTCTAGAGCAAAGGATTTGGGGTGAAAAGGTCATATGAGGGATGATAAGAAGGCCTTAGACGATTGCATATAAGATGGTTTTTCCCCTCACTAAAAATGGCCATAAGAGGGTTCCTAAGAGGTGTTTAGGGTTCGAAAACGATCGTGGGGGGTGTTGTGGATGTCCATAGCACGTGGTAAAAAAAGGGGCGAAAAAGTGACAGGGCCCGGGATGGCCCATCCGCGGGCCTGAAACAAAGGCTACTGTTTTTTTAGGTTCCGGGGTCTCGGAAATAAAAAATATTGAAAATCGATCGGATTGGCCGCAAGGTAAAACTAGGAATGCAGCCCAAAGGATTCGGGGTGAAAAGGTCAAATGTGGGATGATAAGAAGGCCTTAGACGATTGAATATAAGGCTGTTTTTGCCCTCTCAGGAAGAGGCCATTAGAAGGATTATAAGAGGTGTTTTGGAGCCAAATACAATCGTGGGGGGTGTTGTGGAGGTCCATAACACGTGGTAAAAAAGCGGGGTGAAAAAGTGACGGGACCTGGGACAGCCCCTCTGAAGGCCAGAGACAAAGGCTAACATTCATTATTTTTTGGGGTTCCGTGGTCCTGGAAAAAAAATCCCTGAAATCGATCGTCCAGGGTGGCCGTAAGGTAAAAATATGATCCCAGACCAAAAAATTGGGTGAAAAGGTCTTATGAGGGATGATAAGAAGGCCTTAGACGATTGCATATAAAGCTGTTTTTCCCCTCTCTGGAAGAGGCCATAAGAGGGATCATAAGGGGTGTTTAGGGGCCGAAAACAATCGTGGGGGGTGCTATAGAGGTTCATAGTTCATGGTAAAAAAAATAGGGCAAAAAAGTGACGGGACCCGGGACGGCCCCTTAGGAGGCCTGAAACAAATTATTCATTGTTTTTTGGGGTTCTTGGGTCCAGGAAAAAAAAAATCCCGAAAATAGACCGAAGTGGCCGTAAGGAAAAAATAGGAACGCAGACCAAAGGATTCGTGGTGAAACAGTCATATGATGGATGATAAGAAGGGATTAGACTATCACATATAAGGCTGTTTTTCCCCTCTATGAAAGAGGCCATTAGAGGCATCATAAGATGTGTTTAGGGGTCGCAAACGATCGTGGGGGGTGCTGTAGAGGTTCATAGCTCGTGGTAAAAAAAATGGGGCAAAAAAGTGACGGGACCCGGGACGGCTCCTCAGGAGGCCTGAAACAAATTTATTCATTGTTTTTTGGGGTTCCCGGGTCCCGGAAAAAAAATCCCGAAAATTGGCCGGGGTAGCCGTAAGGTAAAAATAGGAACACAGACCAAAGGATTCGTGGTGAAACGGTCATATGATGGATGTTAAGAAGGGATTAGACGATCTCATATAAGACTGTTTTTCCCCTTTCTCGAAGAAGCCATTAGAGGAATTATAAGAGGTGTTTACGGGCCAAATACGATCGTGGTGGGTGATATGGTGGTCCATACCACGTGGTAAAAAACGGGGTGAATAAGTGATGTGACTCGGGACGGCCCCTCTGGAGGCCTGAGACAAAGGCTATTATACTGTGTTTTTTAGGGTTCCGGGGTACCGGGAAAAAAAATCTCGAAAATTGACCAGGGTGGCTGTAAGGTAAAAATATGATCCCAGACCAAAGGATTCGGGGTGAAAAAGGTCATAGGAGGGATGATAAGAAGGCCTAAGACGATTGCTTATAAGGCTGTTTTTTCCCTTTCTGGAAGAGGCCTTAAGGGGGATCATAAGAGGTGTTTAGGGGCCGAAAATGATCGTGGGGGGTGCTGTGGAGGTCTATAGCACGTGGTAAAAAAACGGGGCGAAAAAGAGACAGGGCCCGGGACGGCCCTTCCTCGGCCTTGAAACAAAGGCCCGGAAAAAAATCCCGGAAATCAACCGGGGTGGACGACAGGTAAAAATATGAACCCAGACCAAAGGATCCGGGGTGAAAAGGTCATACGAGGGATGATAAGAAAGCCTTTGACGATTGCATAGAAGGCTGATTTTCCCCTCTTTGGAAGAGGCCATAAGAGGGATCATAAGAGGTGTTTAGGGGCCGAAAACGATCGTGGAGGGTGCTGTGGAGGTCTTTAGAACGTGGTAAGAAAACGGGGCAAAAAAGTGACAAGGCCCCGGGACGACACCTGCGCGGGCTTTAAACAAAGAATATTATTCACTATTTTTTGGGGTTCCGGGGTCCCGAAAAAAAATCCCGGAAATCAACCCCGGTGGCCGTAAGGTCAAAATATGTCCCCAGACCAAAGGATTCGGGGTGAAAAGTTCATATGAGAGATGATATGAATGCCTTAACCGATTGCACAAAAGGCACTTTTTCTTCTCATTGGAAGAGGTGATAAGAGGGATCATAAGAGTTGTTTGGGGCCGAAAACGATTGTGGGGGGTGCATTGGAGGCAAGTAGCACGAGGTAATAAAACAAGGCGATAAAGTGACGGTGCCCGGGACAGCCCCTCCGCGGGCCTGAAACAATGACTATTATTCACTGTTTTTTGGGGTTCCGGGGTCGCAGAAAAAAATATCCCGGAAATCGACTGGGTGGCCGTAAGATAAAAATATAAACCCAGACCAAAGGAACCGGGGTGAAAAGAACATATAAGGGATGATAAGAAGGCCTTAGACGATTACATATAAGGCTGTTTTTCCCCTTTGTGGAAGAGGCCATAAGAGGGATCAAAAGAGCTCTTTAGGGGTCGAAAACGGTCGTGGGGGGTGCTGTGGAGGTCCACAGCACGTGGTAAACAAATGGGGCGAGAAAATGGCAGGGCCCAGGACGGTCATTCCGCGGGCCAGAAATAAAGGCTATTATTCACTCTTTTTGGGGGTTCCGGGGTCCCAGAAAAAAAAAATCTCGGAAATCAACCGGGGTGGCCGAAAGGTAAAAATATGAACCGAGACCAAAGGATCCGGGGTGAAAAGGTCATACGAGGAATGATAAGAAAGCCTTAGACGATTACATAGAAGGCTGTTTTTCCCCTCTCTGGAAGAGGCCTTAAGAGGCGTTCTAAGAGGTGTTTAGGGCCGAAAACGATCGTGGGAGTTGCTGTGGAGGTCCATTGCACATGGTAAAACAACGGGGCGAAAAAGTGACATGGCCCGGGACGGCCCCTTCGTGGGTTTGAAACAACGGCTATTATTCACTGTTTTTTGGGGTTCCAGGGTCCTGAAAATAACAATCCCGGAAATCGACCGAGGTGGCCATTAGGTAAAAATATGAACCCAGACCAAAGAATCTGTGGTGAAAAGGTCATACGAGGGATGATAAGAAAGCCTTAGATGATTGCATAGAAGGCTGTTTTTCCCTTCTCTGGAAGAGGCCATAAGAGGGATCAAAAGTGAGGTCCATAGGGCTGTTTAGGGGCCGAAAACGATCGTGGGGTGTTGTGGAGGTCCATAGCACGTGGTAAAAAAAAACGGGTCGAAAAAGTGGCAGGGCCCGGGACGACCCTTTTACGGGTCTGAAACAAAGGCTATTATTCACTTTTTTTTGGGGTTCTGGTTCCCGAAAAAAAAAATCACGGAAATCGACCGTGGTGGCCGTTAGGTAAACTTATGAACCCAGACCAAAGGATTCAGGGTGAAAATGTCATATGAGGGATGATAAAAAGGCCTTAGACGATTGTAGATAAGGTTGTTTTTCCCCTCTCTAGAAAAGGCTATAAGAGGGATCATAAGAGGTGTTTAGGGGCCGAAAACGATCGTTGGGGGTGCTGTGGAGGTCCATAGCACGTGGTAAAAAACGGGGCAAAAAAGTGTCGGGGCCCGGGATGACCCCTCCGCGTGCCTGACACAAAGGATATTATTCACTGTTTTTTGGGGTTCCGGGATCCCGGAAAAAAAATCCCTGAATTCGATTGGGGCGTCCGTAAGGTAAAAACATGAACCCACGCCAAAGGATTCGGGGTGGAAGGTCATATGAGGGATTATAACAACGTATCAAGACGGTCCCATATGAGGCTGTTTTTCCCCATTCTACAAGAGGCCATATGAGGGGTCATATGAAGTCTTTAGGGGCTGAAACCAATCGTGGAGGGTGCCTTGGAGATCCATAGAATGTGGTAGAAAACGGGGTAAAAAAAATGACGGGTCCCATGACGGCCCTTCCGGAGGCCTAAAACAAAGTCTATTAATAACTGGTTTTTGGGGTTCCGGGGTCCAGGAAAAGATATCCCTCAAATCGACCGGGGTGGGCGTAAGGTAAAAGTAGGAACACAGACCAAAGGATTCGGGTTGAAAAGGTCTTATGAGGGATGATAAGAAGGCGTTAGACGATTGCATATAAGAATGTTTTTCCCCTTTTGGGAAAGAGCCTTAAGAGAGATCATAAGAGGTACTTAGGGCTGAAAACGATCGTGGGGGGTGCTGTGGAGGTCCATAGAACGTGGTAAGAAACGGGGCGAAAAAGTGACGGGACCAGGGATGGCCCCTCAGGAGGCCTGAACCAAAGACTATTATTCACTGTTTTTTGGGGTTCCTGGGTCCTGGAAATCAACCGGGGTTGCCGTAAGTTAAAAATAGGAACGCAAACAAGAGGATTCGGGGTGAAAATGTCATATGGGGGATGATGAGAAGGGATTAGACTATTGCATATAAGGCAGTTTTGCCCCTCTATGAAGGAGGCTATTAGAGGGATCATAAGATGTGTTAGGGGCAGAAAACGATCATGGGGGGTGTTGTGGAGGTACATAGCTCGCGGTAACAAAATGGGGCAAAAAATTGACGAGACCCGGGACGGCCCCTCAGGAGGCCTCAAACAAATTATTCACTGTTTTTCGGGATTCTTGGGTCCTGGGAAAAATATCCCGAAAATCGACCGGAGTGGCCGTAAGGAAAAAATAGGAACACAGACCAAAGGATTCGGGGTGAAAAGATCATATGTGAGATGATAAAAAGATGGTACACGATTGCATATAAGGTTGTTTTTCCCTTCTCTGGAAGAGGCCATTAGAGGGATCATAAGAGGTATTTAGGGGCCGAAAATGATCGTGGGGAGTGCTGTGGAGGTCCATAGCTCGTGGTAAAAAAATGAGGCAAAAAAGTGACAGGACCTGGGACGGCCCCTCAGGAGGCTTAAAACAAATTATTCACTGTTTTTAGGGTTCCTGGGTGTTTAGTCGTTTAGAGGGGTCCCGAAAATGGTCCGGGGTACCCGTAAGGTAATATAATAACCCAGACCAAAGGATTGAGGGTGAAAAGATCATATGGGAATTGTAACAAGGTCTTAGACGGTTTCATATAAGGCTGTTTTTCCCCCTCACTTGAAGAGGATATAAGAAGGATCATAAGTGGTGTCTAGGGGCCAAAATCGATCTTGGGGAGTGCTGTGGAGGTCTATAAAACGTGGTAAAAACACGGGACGAAAAAGTGACAGGTCCGAGGATGACTCCTCTGGAAGCTTCAAACAAAGGCTAAAATTCAATTTTTTTTTTGGGTTTCTGGGATCTTGAAAAAAAATCTCGAAAATTGAACGTGGCGCCCGGTAGGTAAAAATAGTAACCTAGACCAAATGATTCACGGTGAAAATGTCATATCAGGGATTATTAAAAGGTCTTACACGGTTCCATATTAGGTTGTTTCATCCCGTCTCGTGAGGAGGCCATAAGTGGTTTCATAAGAGGTGTTTAGGGGCCGAGATCGATCTTAAGGGGTGCTGTGGACGTCCATAGCACATGGTAAAAAAGTAGGGCGAAAATGTGACGGGTCCTGGGACGACCCCTCTGGAAGGCTGAAACAAAGACTACTATTAAATTTTTTTTATGGTTCCGATGTCCTGGAAAAAATATCCCGGAAATTAACCGCGGTGCCCGTAAGGTAAAAATAAGAATCAAAACCCAAGGCTTCAGGGTGAAAAGGTCTTAAGAGGGATTATAACAAGGTCTTCGACGATTCCAAATGAGTTTGTTTTTTCCCTCTCTAGAAGAGGCCATAAATGGGATCATAAGTGGTGTTTAGGGGCCGAAATCTATCTTGGGGAGTAGTGTGGAGGTCATAAGCTCATGGTAAAAAAGCGGGGCGTAAAAGTGATGTGTCCCGGGACGGCCCCTCTGGAAGCTTAAACCAAGGCTATTATTCACTGTCTTTTGGGCTTCCGCGGTCTGTGAAAGAAATATCCTTGAAATTGAACAGGGTGCCCGTAAGGTAAAAACAGTAACCCTAACCAAAGGATTTGGAGTGAAAAGGTCATATAAGGGATGATAAGAAGGTCTTAGACGATTGCAAATAAGGCTGTTTTTCCCCTCTCTGGAAGAGGCCATTAGAGGGATTGTAAGAGGTGTCTAGGGGCCAAATACGATCGTGGGGGGTGTTGTGGAGGTCCATAACACGTGGTAAAAAAGGGGTAAAAAAGTGACGGGTCTCGGGACGGCCCCTCCGGAGGCCTGAAACAAAGGCTATTATTCACTGTTTTTTGCGGTTCTGGAGACCCAGAAAAAAATATCCCGGAAATTGACCGGGGTGCCCGTGAGCTAAAAATAGTAACCCTGACCAAAGGATTTGGGGTGAAAAGGTCATATATGGGATTATAACAAAGTCTTACACGGTTCAATATGAGGCAGTTTTTTCCAATCTCGTGAGGAGTCCATATGAGGGATCATAAAAGGTATGTAGGGGCCAAAACCGATCTTAGGGGGGGCTTCGTAGGTCCATAGCACGTGGTAACAAACGGGGGGCGAAAAAGTAACGGGTCCCGAGGCTGCCGCTTTAGAAGGCTGAAACAAAGGGTATTATTCACTGTTTTTTGGGGTTCTGGGGTCCCAAAAAAAATACCTTGGAAATTGACCGAGGTGCTCGTAAGGTAAAAATGTTAGCCTTGAGTAGGATTTGGGGTGGAAAGGTCATATGAGGGATTATAACAAGGTCTAAGACGGTTCCATATGAAGCTGTTTTTTCCCCTCTATTGAAGAGGCTATAACAATGATCATAATTGGTGTTTAGGGGCCGAAATCGATCTTGGGGAGTGCTGTGGAGGTCCATAGAACTTGGTAAAAAAAAAAAACGGGGTGAAAAAGTGATGGGCCCCGGGACAACCCCTCTTGAAGCTTGAAATAAAGGCTATTATTCACTGATTTTTGAGTTTCCGGTGTCTCGGAAAAAAATCTCGGAAATTAACCGGGGTGCCCGTATGGTAAAAATAGTAACCCAGATTAAAGGATTCGGGGTGAAAAGGTCTTATATGGGATTATGACAAGGTCTTACATGGTTCAATATGAGGATGTTTTTTCCCCTCTCGTGAGGAGGCCATAAGAAGGATCATAAGGGTTATTTTGGGGTCGAAACCGATCTGAGGGGGTTCTATATGAGGCAGTTATTTCCCCTTTCTTGAAGAGGCCATAAGAAGGATCATAAGTGGTGCTTAGCGGACGAAATCAATCTTGGAGAGTACTATAGAGGTCCATAGCAAGTGGTAAAAAAACGGGGCGAAAAAGTGACCGGTCCCAGGACGGCCCCTCTGGAATCCGGAAACAAAGGTTATTATTCACTGTGTTTTGGTGTTCCGGGGTCCCGGAAAAAAATATCCCGGTAATATATCGGGGTGCCCGTAAGGTAAAAATAGGAACCCAGACAATAGGATTCGGGGTGAAAAGGTCATACGAGGGATTATAACAAGGTCTTAGACGGTTCCATATGAGGATGTTTTTTCCCCTCCGTTGAAGAGGATATAAGAAGGATCATAATTTGTGTTTAGGGTCCGAAATCGATCTAGGGGAGGTTGTGGAGGTCCATAGCACGTGGTACAAAAAAGGGGCGAAAAAGTGACGGGTCCCGGAAATTGATCGGGGTGCCCGTATGATAAAAATAGTAACCCAGAACAAAGGATTCGGGGTGAAAAGGTCATATGAGGGATTATAACAAGGTCTTAGACGTTTCTATATTACGCTGTTTTCTATTGCAAGACTAGTTCAAAGTCTCCTACATAACGAAAACCGAAACTAAATTAAAACCTTGTTGACTAATTTCTACAACAACTCTAAACTAACTTCTATATTGGAAACTTGTCCAAAACATTCCTTATATGGTCTCTATTCAATTCCATACTTCACTTTAATTTTTCTATCGCAAGATTACTTGGTTTTCGGGACTTATTTACACTTTATAAAACTTCAACATAAATTTTATGTCACTTTAGAAAAGAGGACAGCAATTTAAAATAATCAAAACTCCTTAAAAAAACTCAAAAACAACACAAATCAATCATACAATGTATTACTTAATTCATATGATTAATTCATGCTAATTACATACTTTAAAATCCTAATTATTCGCTTTACAAAATCTGGACAACATGTTAAACATGCTTAAAATTACTTTTAAACTTCCATGAAATATACTAAAAATCATATGTAACCTTATAGAATTAATATGCGATCATACTAGCATATATAATATGAACACTTAAAACTTATTTTAACTTGCTTTTACAAAATTTTCAGATTTATTAATATACTTTAAACTCATGAAAAACATCATAAATTCATCATATAACTCTTTTACAATCTACTAACATCATTATGAAACGAATCTATGCTTTAGAATAATTTTTCATAAGCCAAAACATGTTCGTAATATTTATTCTATTGAATTTCAGGATTTCAAATTTTGGACAACAATTTATTTTATGTTTAAAGCCTTTAAAAATCAATGTAAACTTCATAAAATCATCCTAAATTCACCCAACGACAATTCATGATCATAATATTGAAGTTTAAATCATTAAAACTCATAAAAATCAAGAATTTATTACTTTATAAACCCTAATTTAAAATTTCATGAACAACAAATTAATTCATGCTTTAAAACAAATCATAACTTCATAAAACATGATTGAAACTTATAAAATCATGATTAAACATAAATATAAATATGAATTTGCAAAAATTGAAGCAAAAAGAAAGAAGAAGAAACTTTTTTTTATATTTGAAAATTACCGGCGAAGGGGAGGGAAAAGAGTCTGGCGGTGGCAGGTGGCCGGCGACGGGTGAGCAGCGGCAGTGAGGCGGCGGCTTCGGCAAGCAAGAACGAGACTCTCTTTTTTCTTTTTTTTTTCTCGGAAAACCGAACACAAGAAATTTTTTTTTTGTTTGACTTTCTTTCTCCCTTTTTTTTCTCTCTCTTTCTCTCTCTAAATTTAGGAATCCTAATCACAAATGTGAAAAATAAAATCTGAAAATTGGGTTTTAAAGGGTATTTATAGGCCCCAAAGTAGGATTTGGTGAAAGCCCACAATTATCCTAAATAGTGGAAAATACTTTTATGCCCTTGCCTTAAAATAAATAAGGAAACTCTTTTCTATTTTTAGAAAGTTTTCAAAATATTTTATAAAACATAAAATATTATTTATAAACACAAAATAATTATTTTTAATTAAAACTTATTTAAATTCCTTTGTTTAATATTCTTATTGAATACAACATTTCAATAAAAATATTAAAATTACATGTATAAAATACAAAAATAACTCCTTAAAATACGTGAAAATATGGGTATTATAGCATGACCCCTCTTGAAGCTTGAAATAAAGGCTATTATTCGCAGTTTTTTAGGGTTCTGGAGTCCCGGAAAAAAAATCTGGGAAATTGACCGGGGGTGCCCGTAAGGTAAAACTAGTAACCTAGAACAAAGGATTCGGGGTGAAAAGTTCATATTTGGGATTATAACAAGGTGCCTAAAACAAAGGCTAATATTCACTGTTTTTTGGGGTTCCGAGGTCCCGGGAAAAAATATCCCTAAAATTAACCGAGGTGCCCGTAAGGTAAACATAGTAACCCAAACCAAAGGATTTGGGGTGAAAAGGTTATATGAGGGATTATAACAAGGTCTTAGACGGTTCCATATGAGGCTGTTTTTTCCCCTATGTTGAAGAGGCCATAAGAAGGATCATAATTGGTGTATAGGGGCTGAAATCGATCTTGGAGAGTGCTATGGAGATCCATAGCACATGGTAAAAAAAAACGGGGAGAAAAAGTGACAGGTCCCGAAACGACCCATCTGCAAACTTGAAACATAGGCTATTATTCTCTGTTTTTTGGGTTTCTGTCTGGGCCATAAGAGGGATCATAAGTTGTATTTATGGTCCGAAATCGATCTTGGGGAGTACTATAGAGGTCCATAGCACGTGGTAAAAATAATGGGGCGAAAGAGTGACGGGTCTGTGGACAGCCCCTGTGGAAGCTTGAACAAAGGCTATTATTCACTGTTTTTTAGGTTTCTGGGATCCCGGAAAAGAATATCTCGTATATTGACAGGGGTGGCCGTGAGGTAAAAATAGTAACCGAGACCAAAGGATTCGGGGTGAAAAGGCCATATGAGGGATTATAACAAGGTCTTACATGGTTCAATATGAGGCTATTTTTTTCTCTCCCTCAAGCAGGTCATAAAAGGGATCATAATAGGTGTTCAGGGGCCGAAACCGATCTTGGGGGGGGGGGTTGCCTTTTGGTGGCCAACAGGCAGGATTTGGTAAAAAAACGGGGCGAAAAAATGATGGGTCATGGGACGACCCCTCTAGAAGCCTAATACAAAGGCTATTATTCACTGTTTTATGGAATTTCAGGGTCCTGGAAAACAAATCTCTGAAATTGAACGGGGTGCTCGTAAGGTAGAAGTAGTAACCCAGACCAATGGATTCGGGGTGAAAAGGTCATATGAGGGATTATAACAAGGTCTTAGACGACTCCATATGAGGCTGTTTTTTTCCCCTCCTTTTAAAATGACATAAGAGGGATCATAAGTGGCGTTTAGGGGCCTAAATCGATCTTGGGGAGTATTACGGAGGTCCAAAGCTCGTGGTAAAAAAAAAACTGGGAGAAAAAGTAACGGGTCCTGTGACGGCCCCTCTGGAAGCCGGAAAATTAAAAATTCCCAGAAATTGACTGGGGTGCCAGTAAGGTAAAAGTAGTACCCCGATCAAAGGATTAGGGGTGTAAAGGTCATATGAAGGATTATAACAAGGTCTTAGACGGTTCCATAGGAGGATGTTTTTTCCCCTCTCTCGAAGAAGCCATAAGTGGGATCATAAGAGGTGTTTACGGGCCGAAATCGATCTTGGGGGGGTTGCTGTGGTGGTCCATAGGAAGTTGTAAAAAAAACAAGGCTAAATAGTGATGAGTCCCGGGACTACCCTTGTTGAATCTTGAAACAAAGGCAATTATTCATTGTTTTTTGGGGTTCTGGTGTCCCAGAAAAAACAATCTCGGAAATTGACTGGGGTGCCCATTAGGTAAAAATAGAAACCCAGGCTAAAGGATTCGGGGTGGAGAGGTCATTTGAGGGATTATAACAAGGTCTTACACGGTTCCATATGAGGTTGTTTTTTCCCCTCTCTAGAAGAGGCCATAAGAGAGATCATAAGTGGTATTTAGGGGCTGAAATCGATCTTGGGGAGTACCATGGAGGTCCATAGCACGTGGTAAAAAAACGGGGCGAAGAAGTGACGGGTCCCGGGACGGCCTTTCTTGAAGCCTGAAACAAAGGCTATTATTCACTCTTTTTAGTGTTCTGGGGTCCCGGATAAAAGAAATATCGGAAATTGACCGGGGTGCTCGTAGGGTAAAAATAGTAACCCAGACAAAAGGATTCGAGGTGAAATGTTCAAATGAGGGATTATAACAAGGTCTTACACGGTTCCATATGAGGCTGTTTTTTCCCTCTCTCGAAGATGCCATAAGAGGGATCATAAGAGGTGTTGAGGGGCCGAAACCGATCTTAGGGGGTACTGTTGTGGTCCATAGTACGTGGTAAAAAAACAGGGCGAAAAAATAACGGGTCCCAAGAGGGCCCCTTTGGAAGCCTAAAACAAATGCTATTATTCACTGTTTTTCGGGGTTTCGGATTCCCAGAAACAAATATCACGGAAATTGACAGAGGTGCCCGTAATGTAAAAATAAGAACCTAGACCTTAGAATTCAAGGTGAAAAGGTCATATGAGGGATTATAACAAGGTTTTAGACGGTTCCCTATGAGGCTACTTTTTCCCCTCTCCCGAAGAGGCCATAAGCGAGATTATAAGAGGTGTTTAGGGGCCGAAAACAATCTTGAGGGGTGCTGTGGTGGTCTATAGGACGTGGTAAAAAAAACAGGGAGAAAAAGTGATAGGTTCCGGGACGGCCCCTTTGGAAGCCAGAAACAAATGTTATTATTCACTGTGTTTTTGGGGTTCCGAGGTCCCGCAAAAATACAACGGAAATTGACCGGGGTGCCCGTAAGGTAAAAATAGGAACCCAGACAAAAGGATTCCAGGTAAGAAGGTCATATTAGGGATTATAACAAGGTCTTAGACTGTTCTATATGAGGCTGTTTTCCCCCTCTCTAGAAGAGGCCATAAGAGGGATAATAAGAGGTGTTTAGGGGCAGAAATCAATCTTGGGGGGTGCAATGGTGGTCCATAGCATGTGGTAAAAAAAAAACAGGGCGATAAAGTAATGGGTCCCGAGACGGCCCCTTTGGAAACCTGAAACAAAAGCTATTATTCAATTTTTTTGGGGTTTTAGGGTGCCAAAAAAAAAATCCCTGAAATTGACCGAGGTGCCCGTAAGGTAAAAATAGGAAACCAGGTGAAAGGATTCGCATTAAAAATTTCATATGAAGGATTATAACAAGGTCTTAGACGGTTCCATATTTGGCAATTTTTTCTTTTTCTGGAAGAGGCCATAAGAGGCATAATAAGTGGTGTTTAGGGTCCGAAATCGATCTTGAGGAGTACTTTGGACGTCCATAGCACGTGGTTAAAAAATTGGGTGAGGAAGTGATGGGTCCTGGGACGGCCACTCGTAAAGCTTGAAACAAAGACTATTATTCACAATTTTTGGGGGATCTGGGGTCCAAGAAAAAAGAATATCAGAAATTGACCGGGGTGCCCGTTAGGTAAAAATAGGAACCTAGACCAAAGGATTCGGGGTGAAAAGGTCATATGAGAGATTATAACAAGGTCTTTGACGGTTCCATATGAGGCTGTTTTTCCCTCCTCTCTTAAAGAGGTCATAAGAGGGATCATAATTGGTGTTTGGGGCCGAAATCGATCTTGGGTGGTGCTGTGGAGGTCCATAACACGTGGTAAAAAGACGGGGGCGAAAAAGTGTCGGGTCCCGGGACGGCCCCTTTAGAAGCCTGAAACATAGGCTATTATTCAATGTTTTTTGGGGTTTCAGGGTCCCGGAAAAATATATCCCAGAAATTAACCGGGGGGGGGGGGGGGGGGGGGG